>BMAT01009888.1:498102-510107 GCA_019649035.1 Elysia marginata | reverse complement strand
TATGGTTCTCGAGAGATGGCTACGGTTTTTTACAGTAATAAAAAAAAAATTACATTGTATTATTTATATCTGTGTACAGTATTTTTCCTCCGATTGTAAATATTTTTTTTATGATTTTCCATACACACCCGGTATTTTTATGCGTCTATTTGGGTGATTTAAGCGACGGCATGGAGATATAGGCACATAGAGAGCAGGAAATTGTTTTTTTTTCCTGTATATTGTTTAGGTAATATGATTTGACTTACCGAATTTTAGGAGCGAATCAAGGCACGCAGATGCTGGCCGTTCTTCAAAATTTCTGCAGAAACTTTTAGATGAGTTTTAAGTTTTTAACGATACTTGATTTATGCGTCTTTTCCAATACCTTTTTCTCTCCATGTTCTTTTCACTTCTTTTGCTATCGCACGATCATGTTCTTAACGTATCGTGTTACACCTGGTAACCCTCTCTCATGTCTGTTAAGCTTAAACATCGGTTTTTTATTTTCTTTTATCTTAAATGAAGTGAGAGCCAAATTTGACTTGCTTTCCCTTTGTTTGCCAAGCACAACAGTGCCGTTTCTATATTATTGTTCAGCACCACAATTTACACATCTGCTTAAGAGTTGCAGGTAAAATAGCACAGATATTTCAGGGATTTTCTAAAGGTACTTAAAAAATCCCCAATTAACTGTTACGATTTGTTAATTTCATGTAGATAAGAGGCCCACTAAGAAAAAGACTTGTAAAAGATTATAGATTACAACTATTGTAGCACAGTACTAGCGTTGAAAGGCAGTGCAACGTATCGGCACTTATTATGTATTCGAGAAAATAATAAACCTGTTATAAGTCGCTCAGTTGCGTCGATTAGACAAGTGGAAAATATATTTGTTTAGGCCATATGCCGACGTGGCTGCAACACCAGACATATCTATTTGAAAAGAGTTTTAACAAAACAACAAACAACAAATCAAAAGCATACGTTGATTTGCTTTTTTGATTTTTTAAAAATTTTATGACAAATTAACAGTAGTTACTATTTTTCAGGTGCCATATAAACATAAACAACAAAACAAACAAGAGCACAATCTGGAGCGTTATATCGAATTTTTATTTTCGTTCTTGACCGAGTTCTCCCTAACGTAATGCGGGTCACTGTGTCTGAAGAGCGCGTGACCTCATTTCAGAGTTCAGACCTCCTGCAGGAGGCCGTTCTAGTTTCAATCACACCTCTCTCCCTAGTTGTACCGGTGCCAGAAGCGGCGGAAGGTCCAGCATTACTTACTGGTGACCTTTCTCTAGACCAGAGCACCCACGTTAATTATAATACTGTTATACAGCTTAACCTCCAACCATTTACATAGAGCAGAGAACGCGCAAAGTTAAAAACCAGGAGATGCTATTGTTTGCCGGAATGAAATACTTGAAATATTTGAAATAATAATACTTACCATGTGTACTCTGTTTATGTTAAGAGAAAGTGGGATACACAGCTGTTGTGCATTGACCGCAACCACCGGCTGTTTGAAGCTGAAACCATCTGGAATTTTTTTAAAGCAAGGTCTTAACCCCCCCTCCTTTCCCCTTCACACACCCCTGTCCTTTTAAAGTCTCGATTTGAAAAAATCTGGAGGATAAGCATTACAAAATCAGAGGCCTTGGCCTTTTCCTACTTTATTTTTCTCCGTTAGCTGATATTTTTGCGTGTTTCCGATTTTTGTCAGTCAAAACTTTTAATTGCCAAGAGATTACAATAATCGCCCGCCAACGTTGTTTTTATTGATTACAGTATATTTGAGAAAAACAATTAACAAACGATAGCTATGTTAACATGTTCCAATTTAGAATCAGTTTATTGGTGACAATTCAGCCCGGTGTAAATAAAAAAGAACTAAGTTCGGGTTGTCTTTATCACCTTCCCCTTTTCTTTTTTTTCTTTTTTTTTTCTGAGACTTCACGTTTGCTCTTTGTTCAAGTCTGCGTAGTTTACGTTCATTTTATCGGGAGAATGGGTTTTTATTCTAAACAGACCGACCTTCCGATTGGAGAGCCAAGTGTGTAACTTCGATTACACTTCACAGATGGAAGTTAAAGAGCATGTGTTAATGTAATTTGGTTTTAGCCACAAATTGTTAATTATGCCTCTTCTCCCGGATCCCTCTCCTTCCCTCCCCTCTTTCTGTCTGTCTCTTTCTACATCTCCACATACACACACAATAATAAAACCATATAATTTGAAACTATGCGAGTTGATGTTGCTGAGTTCTAGAGAATGTCCTTGAAACTTACATTTTTTTCTCATAAATTCAAGTATTGGTGTATTTTTTTACTTATGTTTTCGCGAAGAATAATGTTCACCTGGCACTCTACAATTATGAGCATAGTTATCTCTCTCCGCCCCCCCCCTTTTTTTTTCCAACCTTTCCACATTCGGCGCAGCCTTTCTTCTGCCAACTAAGAATTTCTAAATTTATCTCATTCTTGTACGGCTGCTGTTCTGCCCTTATTCATATGACGTCAATTTAAGCCTTGGAGAGAATTTTTCTTTCACTTTGTTGCTATTTTTTTCCCTCTCTTACCTGTGTATAAGTTGTAGTGAGCGGGACCAGGATTTAATGGATGGAATATTTCGATGACAAAGAACGTCGCTCTTTTATCTCTCGGGTTTGATCCGATTCCGTCTACAAATACATGCTTTTATTGCCCCTCCTCTCTATCTCTTTAATTTCACAGCCGCATTCAATACTATCCATCAAAAATCCATCAAAATTATTTTCACATTATCCATCCAGCTTTCTGTTTATAACCAATTTAAACACGCAGAATAGTTTTTTTTAATCTCCGAAATAGTTTGCCTTGTATCTACAATCAAATGTTGTTTTTCCTGCCGCAGCGTGTTTTGTTTTGCCTCCGGAAAAACGCTTCTGGATAAATGCCACCACTCTAAATCTGGCAATGTTTCTTTGACTCTGTAAATTGTACTCCCGCAATTTTATAAGGTCATGACATTTTGTAAGATGTTGTAAGTTTTGAAGTTGTTTCTAGGTTGAGGCCCCACACACCTCTTCACCTCAAATATACACTACAGAGTTTGCAACGTCACTGACCAACAACGGTTCCACCGGCACTCGCATAGAAAATATACAAACCTTCAGGAATCTAATATCAATGAAAGTTTCCATATACATTACCTGTGAGTCTCTCAGTTTGGCCGTGCAACTTTTGTCTTAACACATGGTTTGATATCACTGACATTTATTGGTGGTTTTTTCCTTTTGCGATGGCAATCTTCTGAATTTTGGTTTACCGTTGATTTTGGATCTATCGATCAGCTGTCATTTGTTTTAGCAACTGTACCTTATATCCCTCCCCATCCTTTTCCCTGCCTCCCACAAGTTGACAAAGAGACAATTGTCACAACTATGATAGAACCTTAAATGTTTTAATGGTCATATAAGGCTTCTAAAGAATATATATATATATATATACATTTGAGACTTTGACAAAACGTCTTTACATTTGTAGGTTATGATGGAGGACAACATATTTTTAGAAACAAAACATACATTAACAATACCGTCATAATGATTGATGTGATATTATGACTTTATTGAATTGCACCACCATGCTTTGTCAGAAATTTGAAATAAATTGATGAAAAAAAGTATAGAAACAGTTATTTTGATGCAAGACAAAATTTTTGTCCACCATCACAACCGACAGATTTTCAATTATGTTTTTCCTTCATTTCTTTTGAGCCGTAAAGTCTTTTGGGATAACATTTTCTACGCTACGAAATGATGTAGTTTGAGATGGATACATACATGGCAAGAGCTTTTTTAGGGCAGCCTTATTTTCTTTACTCTGCCTTAAAATACTTTGTCCACCATCTCAACCGACAGAATCACGACCTTTTGTCACAGCCTCATTTACTTTTAATCATCACTTTCCGCTCTACATATGATTGTTAGCTTTTCAAACTTGCATAAGCAGTTACACTGGGTGTATTATCAATACAAAAGTATTTTTAAAAGATGTTTGCTATTTTCTTGTAAATATCAGGCTTGGAAATTTCAAAGTGAATGGCCGCATAATGGAAAGAAGGAAGCGAGAATGAATGAACAGGTATGCCTATACGTGTATGCGTGTGGCAGGATGTGTTAGTAAACAACGGAACATGAACCGTTCCTACGTCATGAATCCCTGCCAAGTAAGCATCTCTGACGGAAGATAACAGTTTCACTGACCTCTACCCTTCTCGTGCCTGTGGCGAAGTTGCCTAGTTGCCTTCGGGATCTTCATGAGCCAGTAACCTGTAAGGCTGTTTTGGCGATACGATCCTGTGCAGGTCTCACTTTATCCCCTTGCTGCAGTATTACGTCCTTATCACCTGGTTTCTTTAGTTCGTTCCAGAACCTACCGGCACGGTCGTGTTATTTTCATTCTACTCTATTAGATTAATAATTATTCTTAGGGGAATGGGAAGATCATCCCGACGTGACAACAAAAGTTAATGTGTGTTGACTGAGCATTTAGGGCCTTTCAGGTTTTCCTTTCCCAAACGTTTACTGTCATTTATAATACCGGTGCCATCGCAACTATAGTTTATGTATCTTATTACCACAGTAACCAATCACCTATCTTCTCTCTTTCTTTCTCTAATCTTCTTAATTGTTAACAGTCGTCATCACCATTATAATTATCTTCTCTGTTAATGATTTATACCCTAAACTACGCAGTTTTCATGTGTTTGAAAATTTTTCACTCCAGACTGTCAACTGCAACTTCTAATCTATATATATAAGTTTGCAGTGTCGTTCTGTGTGTGTATTAGAGATTCACGTCTCACAGACAGTATGCAGAGGTGTGAAAATTTACACAGCTATTTTAAACAATCCCGGACGCCTGCTACGCGTATTTTTTAATTCAATTGAGGTCCAGAAAAGCTTGCTTTAAAGATTTAAAATCCGAATCGCACCCAACGCCTAGATCTTCTAAGCCCAGCCACTGCTTAAGCTTGATATACGTTCAATAAAACAGTTGTTTTCTATGACATGTTTTTCAATTCATGCTGAGCGTTCTTTTATATAGTAGTCATGTGCGCTCGTCGTCAGTCTATTTGTCTTCGTCGTCATCATCATCATCATCATCATCATCCTTGCCGTTTTCCTTTCCTGACTTTAGCTATCAACATCATTGTGTCGTGATGTGAAAGACTTTGCACTCTGTATTTTTAGAGGAACATTGGCATGAGGGAAACACTAAACACGAAACAGCTGACTTCGCAATTTTTCGGAAGATAAAATGATTGTTAAGTTAACAGAAATGAAATCGGCCAATACTAAAATTGTGATAAATGACCTATCGTGAAGATAAAAGTGACATACTTATTCTTCTAACAGCAACATAAAATGGTACTTTTTAGAGTATTTTCTTCCTATTTTAGTTCATGTCATGGTTTTAACCAGAAAACATGTACGGTGACTAGGGAAAGATATGGTTGCTGTATACAAACTAAGCATTCCTCTGAAAAGACGTGTTTTTATTAAGGGTTCTTATCTACCGAATCTTTCCCATAGAGGAGAGGATGTTTAGCAAACTCTGAAATCTTAGAGGCTTTCTCCTTCTTTTGTGTTTCGTTTTGATTTGCCAGGCAGGGCTATAAGGAACAAAAGTTATAAATACCGGTAGAGTATAAAAAAAGCAAGGCAAAACAAACGAATTAACCACAAAAAGAAGAATTCTGTTCTTGTGAACGAAAGCATCTTGCAAAAATATAATGCGTCCATGCAAATGCGAGTCAATATGAAAGGAGAAAAACTGTGGTTAGATATTTACACACGAAAAAATACATGATTAATTTACTCGTAGTAATACGATCATTGTTTGTTGTTTTTTTTTTAAAGTAGAAAATAGACTAACGACTTTTGTCAGCAGGGTTACAACTCTCATTAAAGTTAAGGAGACGAATTCACTCTTACATGATTTGTAGAGGTCCTACAAATTAGTCTACATGCGGAATTTTGTGATTCACAGTTTGAACACCATTGAAAAGGCCTAGAAAGGCTCTTTAAGATAATGAAAAATTATTTTGATATGCCAATTAGGTCTTGATATACTACACCTGAAAGACATGGAATTTAGATGGCCTTTTTTAAAAAAAATGAGAAAATTGGACTTAAGTTTAATATTGTAAAAGCCAGTAGAGCATAAGCATATTATAACAACCTTAAACACACCCTTACTAACATCTTTTGATAGTCTTATCAGTGGTTAATTTGAAAAACATCATTAACTTTTACAATACACAAAAGTATTATTTTTTAGTAAAAATCTAACCAAGAACTAAAAAATGCCGATTTTCTTGAAACCGTTGGTACCAAAATTAATGTAGTCTCATTTTGCACTAATGTTTATTCGTGAAAACAAGCTGCTCTAGTGTCGCCTACCTCGACAATTATAAGTTGTAGATACGTCAATCGTCTGTTGTGCGGGCTTCACATGAGGAAAACATGAGTTATCTATCCTCATCAAAGCCTTACCACAACAAATTCCTACCGTCCGAGGGAACAAGGGCCATTTATCTTTGGCAGCGAAAGGATATTCGCATGGTACACAAAAGTTACTCTGTGATGTGAATGATTGTGGTGCTTTTATTGATAATGTTGTGATTTTCAGTCATCGAAATAAAGCTTTATACTTTTAGCTTGGACTTCTTGTATTTCGTCGCCGGCAGGTAAATAAAAAGTCTTAGAAGACAGCTAGCTACTCCTTGCATATCCAGCGTTTCATAGCAGTCGCTGCTTTATAATTCCAGACTGAATTAAAATCAGTTCATGCATTGACTATGTATTGGATGAAGGTCTCTCTTTGATGAAGATTTAGGTCTGTACTGTGGTGTTCAAATCAGGTGCAGTTTACTATCAATGGTTTTTTTTTCTTCCTCTCTTGATTCTGCTCTTGTTTTGAACGTGGCAGTCTTGAGTTCTAAGGTAGGCAATCATTTGGCCTATGTCTTTAAGAATATTATCTTTGCTTGATACTGCTATTAGATCAGTTGTAAGTCTACCTAAAAAAACAAAACATCCACAATAAACTGGAAATGCTACCAATGAGAATTATCCATATTTTTTCACTGTTCGATCCAATAAGCACGATAAGAAATAAGGATGTTTTCCCAAATATCCCCTTTCCTTTAAATTTGATTTTCGAAAAAGACATACCCTTTTATGGCGTACATAGCATCCTCACGTAGAGTTTGATTGTCGAAACTTATCGCCTACACCATTACAATAAAGAGAGACTCGTGATATACGGTGCCCGTCCTGAATATTTTATATGTACGTTTTCTTGTAATTTTTTTTAGTTTAAGGCGCATTGATCGCATAATTGTGTTGGCTCTTTGACCCATGTCTGAGCCGTTGTCTGGGCTCTCGCAGATCATCAATCATCTATGTTCCCTCTCTCACTATGTGGCGAAATCATGCATGTTACATTCATGTAAACCATATGAGTGAGGAATTGCGCTTGGGGAGAGGAGGTGTCGGTTTCCTGCAGAACGATGTCTGAGAGAAATGCCCACCTCGCGGCAATTGTAGGGTCTTTGCTTTTGCCAACCTTCTTTGGTAAAAAAAATAAGCTTACCTCTGTTTTGTTACCTCCTTGTTTGAAATTTAGTATTTGAAAATGTTTTATGGAAACCTAGCATCGTTGACTTATTAATTTCCAAAACGATTTACCTCGTGGCATTTTCATTATCTCCTATCTAGTCATCGAGGAAAAGTTTTCGTAAATTGTGTATGTCGAAAATGTTGTTCAGCAATGGTTGTTTGTCAGCAGTGGAACGTTTCTCTTGGAGTAAAAAAAAGTTTTGTAGCAACCGTTGTATAATTCTTCTTTTCGGCCCATAGCGTTTCGTATGCTACTTTAAAAACAGCTTTACCAAATTAACCTTTTTTTTAAAACAAAATCTTTCTTGTATGTGTAAAACTCTATGGTCTTTTAATATTATTTTTGTGGGCGCCTTAAGTATTTAATGGTTCCTGGATGTTGTTCATTAATATTGTAACTGTCACTCACGTTAATCTTGTATTTGCAAAATACAATGATATAGCCCCTTGTACCGAAATTTAACAGGTTGTGTTAAAGGAGACACCTTAATATTGGGTTCTCTATTTTGACGCGTTTTCCCACTATATCTCAACCATCAATTTTGTTCAATGAAGCCATCGTGAGATTTGATAATTGTGATCGCGAGAAAGGTCAAGTTGGCCACAACTTTCATGCATCTAATTCGAATATGATTCCTGATGCGCGTGCGCTTTTCACCACTTTACTGTTGTTTGTTGTGAATGAAGCTTTTATAGTAAACTGCTTGGCGCTGAGGCCAAGAACGCTTGCGTATGTGTATCCGACGGGAGAATTAGGCGACGAGTTTGATGCAAGCAAGATGTTTTTAATACGCAACATTAATTCCCTAATGATAGTCATATGGTAGAGATCAAAATCAAGCAAAATCCAGGTAGGCAGTTTTAGAACGAGAGATGTTTGTTCTAATGACGACGAAACATGGAAGCAGCCTGCATTTATTTGGAGGAGCGAGGTCTCCTAAACGGTTGATAAAGGACCTATGTAATTATAGGAGTCGAACAGTTCGCCGGAGGCCATGCCAAAACTCCAATTGAGCCAAGTTGCTCGTTTGTCAGCCACAGCCAACCAGGGCTGAGGGAACCCGCCACACCCCCATTATCCTGGCTTGGCATCGCTGCCTCGCTACCTAGATAGAATCAAGAATCAGGTGAAATACAACAACAAAAAATAAAATAAGAAAACAAACTTGAACTGTTTGTATACAGGGGGATGCTGCCTTCAGCTGGTTTCTTTGTTTTCAGGCGTATCTGTAGTAGTAAGCTCGTGAAGTGACGCATCACTGCTACCTTTCATGAACAAGACGGTGAGTAAAACAAATTTCTCGCCGTGTGTCTTAATTTTAACAGCAAGCTGATATGCGCGAGTTTTCTTTGTCAGGTATCTTGAGCTTTACTTGTGTATCAGTATCCTCACTGCGCTCCTACACGTTACTGGTTGATGCCGGCGGTGTTAATGTGCATAGTGTCAGTGCGCTAGTTAAACTCTTTAAGGATGATTTAAACTACAGACCGGGCCGACAATGGTATGTACACATGCATAATTATTTGTCTAGGTTGCTGTCAGTCATGTGTATGAAAATTGTACATATTTTCTCTAAAGGTTCTCTAAAATCTGACTCTTATTGTGCGTAAGGGCACTTGCATCTTTTGAAATTGTTTTCTAGCATTTGGTAATAACTATTATGTGCGATGCTTACATCAAGTGTGTAATAAAATAGCATTTAATTATGAAAGTAAAGTAAAGCGCGTTTTAATTTAGCGCCCATTCCACTATAATATTCCAAGTGTTTTGCATCGGTTCCCTGACAGGCTATTGCCAACTAAATTACCTTCTGAACCCTTATAGGAGCAGCAAATAAAAGGCTACAATTTATAGCATACTGACAAGATCTTTCACGTGTAAGTGAGGAGGAGAAATGTGTGTAAATAGCCTTTTTTAAGGACTAAACTTTGGCCTGCCCTGGAAGACAGGGCATATACAAATAAAGATATGCAGATTCTATTTGATACTTGTTCTTTTCCGCTTAATTCAACCGACAAGCATTCTGATTTTAAATGGCTCCATTCTAAGCCTGCTGTCTGCCTCACTCTTTTTGTCTCTGAGTCTCTTCACGTCCCTTTGAGAAATGTCTTGAAATTATGTGAAACCGGAACCTAACTTGTTGGCTTCTCGGTTGTACATCAACCAGTTCGCTCTTGTTCAACGAATAATGAAAAGGAAAAAATTTATTGTATACAAGCTATACTCAATAACAAAACATAATTATCGTCTTCTTCTTTCCTAAGTTTATATCTTTTTTTCCTTTGTTTTTTTGCCCCCCCCTCTCTCTCTCTCACTCCTTTCCTTCATCTGCCTCTGCTTCTCGCTCTCTCTTTCTGTCTTTCTCTGTCTGTCTGTCTCTCTCTCTCGCTCGCTCGCTCTCTCTCCGTTCCTCAGAAACAGAAACTTACAGTCACTTATTAACTTTTTGTGAAACACATTTAATTGTTCTTAAGCAAGATTAGTAAATATTTAGATTGAGTTTGTTTAAACTAAATACAAAATAGATATAGTTTCTATTTTCGGTTAACATCTTCGAGAATAAAAAAAACCGCGAACGGCAGATAAAGAGCATTTACCTATTACAAGAAAAAAAAACCATAAAATATTGTAAACGGTGACTGTGATGATGACTATGGGAAAGATAATCATGATATTAAAACATAAAAATCCTAACAAAATAAAATATGATAAAGATCAACATTTAATTGCGTCAAAGGATCCTGTTCGTTTTTGGTTTGTTTTTTTTTTTTACCGTAAAGGCTATCACTATTACAACTTTCACTTCTTTTTTCCAACCACACCACCACCACCACCACAATCACCTGCATCTCTTCTTCTTCTTCTTCTTCTTCTTCTTCTTCTTCTTCTTCTTCTTCTTCTTCTTCTTCTTCTTCTTCTTCTGCTTCTTCGTTATTTACAGTCATTGTTATCTCACCTCTTATACAAATTCTACCAGGGTTAAGCTTAAGTAAGAAACTATCATGATATCGTCAACGGATATTTAGTTTTTCTGAAACTTTTAATAGCTATTCGTAACCCCAAGCAAACGTAACATTCATCGCACCCCACCTATCCGCTCTATAAAGCTGCCGAGAAAGATTTTACATTCAGCCATTTAAACACAGAACTGCCTCTGGGTTTTCTCCTCTTATCTAATGAAAGCTTTTTCTCCGTCAAATCCGAAAAAATCGTATCAAACTAGATCATCTTAAATAATTACGTTCATCATGATTTTGTGATAAAAGCCATTTCTTTCATCAACCAACGTTTTGCATTATTAAATGAAAAGAATTATTATCGTGATTTTTTCCAAACGCTACCCCCCCTACCCCACCTCTGTCTATTGTCTGTCTCTGTCTATGTCTCTGTCTGTCTGTCTGTCTGTCTGTCTCTCTCACCTCTGTCTGTCCTTCTCTCTCAGTTACAAACCACACACACTCTCTTTATTTGTCAGTGTTAAGTCTATCGTCCTTTAATTAGGCATTTTTGAAAAAGCAAAGTAAACCCTCTGTACTGTGTGCTTTAGCTGTAAGCATTCGTTACAAGGCTACACGACCGGACCCGGTCTCATTAACATTCATTTGTCAAAGATGCGAAGAAAGGAAAAGATACGCCCTGAAAACACAAATTTTTCAAACAATGCAGTCTACAAAGAAATTGAAATTGGGTAAGCGAAATTACTTCTTTAAAGTTTTACAAACTGTCGACTCAAGTAACCATACTGGGGCTTTTCTTCATTTGGGAAAGATTTGATCTATTGTCCTT
This sequence comes from Elysia marginata, assembly GCA_019649035.1. Lineage (NCBI taxonomy): Eukaryota > Metazoa > Mollusca > Gastropoda > Plakobranchidae > Elysia > Elysia marginata. The sequence goes on along the minus strand of BMAT01009888.1, from coordinate 498,666 downwards.
TAGCTCTACAAAGTTGTCTACGCAAAGTTTTGTCATAGTTAACGTTACGTCTTGCTTTCGTACTCATGATCAAGATAGTGTGTTGTTATCAGTGTCTTATTTTATACCTGGTTTCCCTTATTGTTCAGATGGTTTTACATGGCAGTGTGGCTACAGAGATGCCATCAAGGATTGATGTAGTTCACCCGACTAAAGATTATCCTTATCACGGTATAATAGTTATTATAGCCAAGACCATAATAAAATCAACTTCTTTGGCCGTTCTCATAGCTGATTAATCTTTTCACAACGAATCAGTTTTGTGTTAGTCGAAAATATACAAGAAAAAAAAACGGTGGCAACTGCTTGAATCAACAATTCTAAAGAAAATCACACTCTCAGATGGTATTAAATTTGCTTTTATCGAGCAAGGTTTTAAAACTGGTTACTTTGGTGATAATTTTTTTTCTAACCTCTTAAACTACTTATTGTAACATGCTTACGCTTGCATTAAAAAGGAAAACAACACTATGACTATAATTATAATACCGCTGCTGCTGCTGCTACTGTTACTACTACTACTAC
>BMAT01009888.1:459200-473789 GCA_019649035.1 Elysia marginata | reverse complement strand
AAAAAAAAAAAAAAAAAAAAAAAATTAGCAAGACATCTATTATGCACCTACTTTCACTCTCTGAAGATATATATTTGAATGATGTTACAGTTAACCTTGGTTATAAGGAAATCAGCAGTTCTAGGCTTTGATTTTGCTACATCCAAAGTTTTTTTTATATGTCAAGGTCAATGGTAATATAATAGAACAATCTAAAAATAAACAAAACGGTACTCCCCCCCCCTTTTTTTTTTCTCTCTTTCTCTCTCTTTCTCTCTCTCTCTCATCTTTCCCTCTCTCAAGTCTCTCACCATCGTGGAAACCGACTTTTCAGCAATACCTGTAACACTTCAAGCTTTAATTTTGTCTCCTATTACAAGTCTGTTCTTATATATGGCTGCGAATGCTGGACAATGAACAACACTCTTAAGAAAAAAATAGAAGCGGCAGAGATGTGGTTTATTAGGAGAATATTAAAAGTGTCGTGGAAAGATAAAAAGACCAACGACGAGGTACTTAATATGGCAAATACAGGAAGATCACTTTACAGTGCAATCAGAAGAAGACAAATGAAGTTCACAGGCCATATCTACAGAGCATGAGGGATTGAGCATCTCGCAATGACAGGGAAGATCAATGGAAGAAAAGCCGTGGACGCCAAAGAACAACTTATGTCGACAGTCTAAACACCTGGGCAAACCTGGAGCAGCATACAAGAAGCCAGTTCATGAGGTCCTCTTGTGAGCGACAGATTTGGAAAACCATGACCGTCGATGCCTGCTCCAGGCACGGCACCTGATGATGATGATGACAAGTACAATATACATACAATATACCATATTCCTATGAATGGTTTCATCTTTGTTTGACTCAGTCAAAGAGAATTTGACATGATACAATACACTTTCAGTGTGCTAAAAAAAAAAGTCTATGAAAATACAAGTAAATTACTAGCAACGGCTAGCTGAATGGCTCATTAACAATCAAACTGATCAATAAATAAGATCATACCGCAATTATGAAACTTGACATATCAATTTTCGGATTCTTTGTAAATATGGTGTTTAACTTTAACATGCACCAAGAACACACAATATGCAACACCTGTTTAGATCTATCACAATCCTGCTTGTGTAGCAGGTTAGTTACAAGCCAAAGTTGCAACTAAGTGAGCATTCTATTCATCAATATTGTCCTGCACAAATCCAGACCATCTCAGAAATCTTGACATAAGCATTGGCTTTTCCTCTCACCCTCCATTAGCCGTGCATATTGCCCAACTGGTTACAAAAAAAAAACAACTAATGAATTAGGCACTGCTATGTCTAGACTTTTTGACTCAGTGATAAAACCAGGCGCAGTGTCAAGCAATGTCATCTCTCACTTGTGGCTTCATGCGATATATAAATTTATGAGACAGCAATGAACCGCAAGACAGAATAGTCCGAAATTGGCTCAACATCTGGCAAACTTTATAGTTTTTATATTATTTTAATTACAAGTTTACACAAAAGACACTCATTTCGACCAGGGGTTTAGGCAGCCTTCACTTGCGAAATCAGAGGTTCTGATGCCTGTATTTAGACCATCATAAAATGCTTTTTTGAAATGTATTTACCATGACCTAAATTTTGCAACGGCTGAGATTGACCTAGTCGAGGTCCTTTGTTTACACTGCATAGCTAGCAATGTTTGACCCTTACTTTTCTTTCTTTTTTTCTTTTTGATGTCGAACCAAGAGTTCTTGAGGACGTTAAAATTGTTTTCAGTTAAACTTCAAATCCCCTTATTGGACGCACTATACTGTTAATGCTTCATGTCTAAATTACATCAATCTCCTTGCATTCCATCTCCAGGCTACAGTCTGGAGCGCTACAGCCAGCAGTCAACAGAAGATGTACAGATGATCCGCAAAGCTGACTTAGAGAACCACAATAAAGATGGAGGCTTGTGGGTGATCATTCATGGCAAAGTGTATGATGTGCACAAGTTTAGCTGCACTGCTCCCTGCGGGCCAGATACCTTTTACGAGTGGGCAGGTAAATTGTAGTAATTGCAAGAAGGTTTAACTGTTTTGGCTATATCATAAATACAACTTAACTTTCCACTCGGGCGTCCTATATTATCTTTTCTTTATTTGCACTGTCAAATTTTCAAACAAAAGAGATGTGAATTCTTTTGCTGTATACACCCAGCCTTCTCTGAAAAGATTTATTATCCCTCTTGTAAAGTACATTTTATGTGTACGGTAAATTAGTGAAGATCTTACCTTGCTACTTTGTTTTACACCCTTTAAAACAATGTCTCTAAAGTACAGCCTCCTCCAAAAAAACCCAAAACAATCTGTATACTATGGTGTACAGCACCTAACAAACTGGGCATTTTGGTTTTCAGGTCGAGATGCTTCATTTGCCTTTGAGGCCTCCCACCATTCAGTGGAAGCTAGAGAAATGCTTAATCAGTATTATGTGGGTCAATACATTGATGTAAGTTTGTTTTTTTTTTTGTTTTTTTTTTAAATAAAGGTTTTGATTTTAATATCTGCCCTTGTGTACATTTTTATCATTCCTGTAATACAAAAAAAAAAATTAAAAGAAGAAATTTTTATCTTGTTCATATCAATATTGTGAGATTTCCTTTTAAAATGTCACTTATTTTGTTCCATCATCCGTACCACTTGTACCAAAAGTAAATTTGTGTTTTAAGATTAGTGCAGGTTGCTAAATTTGAAGAACCTATTTGCAATGAACTTAATATATTTATTTTTTTTGTAGCCTGAAAAAGATGTGGTTCAAACACCAGGCAGTGGGTCTATGTCATCTCCTCTCATAGACACGGAGAGAACTTTGGCTGTTCTTCTGGGACTGAGTGCTGCTCAGCAGGTAATGGCTGGAAGAAAAAATAAGTTGCAAACTCAAACAAGAAAGGCTAACTAACTTCTGCTTAAGTTAAACATTTTACTCTCTTTTTCTCTACTCCTCACCAAGTCGATTTTAGTATTTTTGTTTAACAAATACTCATTTTGTATTTGCCTGTCAATGGGGTCATCTTAACAAGAATAACAATGGTCATTTGTTGGAAATATTTTTGTTCATTTTTAGCAGATACAGCAATAATATTAGTGATGTTCTGGAGTCATCTAGTACTTTCAGGATGATGCTTTGGAAATGAAATATAAAGTCAAATGTAAATAAAAAAGTTAAGGCTTCTTAAATTTAAAATCAACAACTTAATTTTGCCAACCAAAAAAAAAAACTAAACAAAAGAGACCAGGGTGTAATGCGCACAACAGAGGTTCAGTTCCTTTTTATTTCTTTTTTTTTTAACTGAAGATTCTTATAATTGTTTGAATACTTTATATTTGGACTTATTTCCGTATGAAATAAATTTTTATATGTGGTTTGTATAGAAATTCATCCTTGCTCCATTATGTGAGAATGAGGTGTTTTATTGACTTGTTGGTGAAAGAACCTTTGTGTTACTAATCTTGTAGGTAAGAAGCACAGCACTCTCAGTTGATGAAGTTGAGAGTGAGGATTGGCTCAATGCTCCTTTTTTTAGTGGTGGCTTGCAACTTTTGACACAGACAGGTTTTGATGAGGAGAAAGGAGAGAGTCGCAGCCCGTCAAATGCTTGCACCCCAGGTAAAGATAAACTGTTGTGTGAAAGGAAAGAAGGAAAAGCAGCCATGAACATGGAATTTTTAATTTTCACTTTCATGTTGTTTAAGTTGAAGAGAATTACTATCCAGAATGGGTGATTTTATACGCCCCTAATTCAAGAGATAGTTATTTAAGGAAAGGAACCTTTTGATAGGATGTATTAAATGCGCAAAGCCAAAAAATCGTTTCAAGGTAAGATTTTGAAAGAAATATAAAGGCTAATATTTGCCTCTTAAAGAGTGAACCTAAGGTCCATCAAGTCTTTACGAAAAGTAAAAGAAAACAGAAACCAACATGGAACAATAAACTAGACTACTGCAATTCCTCGCTATATGGTTTATCCATGGACACCCTAAAGAGATTTCAGCTGATTCAGAACAATGCTGCCCATCTCATTATGAAAAAACGCAAATTAGATCATGCATCACCCATGTTTAAACATTTACACTGGCTGCCTGTACAAACTAGAATAGAGTATAAGATCCCTGTTCTATGCTACAAATGCATTCACGGCTACACCCCCTAATTATCTTAAAGGTCTTGTAAGTTTGTACACCCCTACTCGCAACTCAAGATCATGTAATTAAGTTCTGTTGTCAGTTCCATGTAAACCATCAAGAAAAGACGGCAATAGAGCCTTTGTGCAATATGCACCAGTAGTCTGGAATGCCCTTCCCCTTTCTATCAGGGAGGCTACGTCTGTAAATCATTTTAAGACCTTATTGAAAACATATTGGTCTCTAGTTTTATTAAGACCTTAATTAGTTTGTCTCAAGAAATTTATCCAACTACCGATTTTAAAAATTTTTCTACATGCACCTTTTGTTTTTCATCTGTTTGTTTGAATTGTTAATGGAGTATGTATTGTACAAAATTGTCATTATGTCAGCATTGTTTGTTTTGGTAGACATACTTTTGTAAAGAGATTTGAGCTTACATGTAGGAAGAGGCGCTAGAAAATAACTTCATTGTTATTATTATCATTTTAGCGTCAGATTTTGCACATGAAATCAGCAAAATTAATGTATGAAAATTGTACCTATTAAAAAAATATTTTTTAGTATTCCAATGATATTTGATATAAATCAGAGAAAGTTGTAAAACGGACATTTTAGGTTATCTTTTGTATATAATCAAAACATTTTATCAACATACATAGTCCAAAATTTCAGCTCTACTTTAGACATAGTTTATCTTTTGTATATAATCAAAACATTTTATCAACATACATAGTCCAAAAGTTCAGCTCTACTTTAGACAGCATGGAATATAGGGTAAAAAGCAGGCTTCCGGGAAGGCCTGGAACTAAGGTTTCCTGAAGATTTTAGGGTGACAACACTCACCTGTTTCATGCCTATGAAGGTGTGACCCCCACCTCAGAGCACTGCAACATTCCCCAAAGTGCTGTGGATAAAGAAAGGCAGCACCAAGCCGAGCAGGCCAGCAATGATGTAGCAAGGCCTTTCCTTCATGCATTGGCAGAATCCAGAATACAGGACCCAGTGGTTAAGGTGAGCTGGAAAGAAACTTGATAAATTCCAACACAAATCTTTGAAGTGATTTATTAAAATCATGAAGAACTTCTTTCAGATTGAAGTTATTCTTGGTGGGTTTTTTTTATTCACCAATATATTTTGTTATCAATACTGGATTATTTAAAAAATTTGAGGATATGTCAAATAGTGAAAAAAAAAAGTATAGTCTAACTTTGTAGAAACAACTATGAAATCTTATAACTGCAGGTCAATGCTGATATGTCATAACAGAAAAGCTAGTGCTAGTCTTTAACAAATTTTTTTCTGCTGAAGTCTAGTCTTTATTTTTTACTTTTTCACCAGACATTTTTGACAATGACAGACAAGTATTGTAGGTGCCACCATCTTTTGTTCCCATTCAACTTTCCCTCAGATCATCCTGTGGAAGAAGTTGGAAGGTATGAAATTTCTTTATCTGATAATTTAGTTTACCAGTGTCTACTTTAAAAATATAAATCGAGGAAAGATATTGTTGTAATCAAATCAGTTACATCAGTAATAAAAGTTTTGCAATTGTTCATGTTACACAGAAACATCAGTGGGTATCAGTAACAGTTAGTCATTGCATACTATCTTAAATGTTGTCCAACTCTTGTAAGATGTGCAGTTAGTATTATCTTTTTTATTATTTAAAAAAAAAAGTATTCAAATTTTTTTTGTAATGTATAAATGTTCTTAAATTAAAAAATTTTTTTTGCTTACCTTATATGTTTATGCGCAAACTTTTAGTGTTACAATTTGTATTCCAAATGTTTTTTTCAGATTACTGATGGCAGTGTTGTTAAAGCACTGTGATTTGGGCTATGTTGTGTTGAGTTTGGTGGAACATTCTGAAGTTGACAGTGCTGGAAAGCAACCTATGCCCAAGTCTATTTCTGAGCTGTGCCGAGTTGTTTGTCAGACAAAACGATCCCTCATTAAGGTAAATGATGTAAAGATATAACATTGTATGGATTCATGAAATCAAATACACTCATGAAGTTTTGTTTCTTTTGCATTGTTGTTGTTTCTTTTTATATTCAAACTCCTTATTCCTCTTACAAGTCCAATATTATTGAAAAATCACAATATTTACACTCCAGGACAACAATTTCTTATCTGTGCATTTTTCTTCTTTTAAGTGTAAAAATGACTTGAAGTTATATTTTTTCCAAAGAGACAATAAACTTCTCAAATTAAAATTGAGGAAGGCAAGAAGATTCTCACATTTAAATAATGTTTTTTTTAGTTTATCTATTTTCTGACATTGGACTTACCAAAAGTACCTGGAGCAGGCATGCTTCAAAAACTATAAAATACTTCGAATAAATAAAATTTCAACAAAACATATGTAAATGAATTTTTTTACGATAAAAAAGATTTCGACCAATAAATTGTTTTTTATTTCAAAACACAGGTACTTTTAAACGATTTGTAATTTGAAAACACAGGTACTTTAAAACAATCTCTTTACAATATGAATCAAATAAAAAAAATCATTGTCCACTATTTATTTCATAACACAAGGCCCATCAAGACCAAGGGCGTTCCTATAAAGAGGTGTGTGCTCCTGTGATTGAGCGCTGCTTGTTTCTGTTTAATGAGCTACGTCCAGCCACAGGAGATGAGATAAATACCTTCACTCGTTCAAAGTTACTAAAGTCTATGCCCAGATGGAGGGAAGTTATTTCCAGGATAGTCCAGGACAAGAAACAGGCAAGAGGTAATAGGCTTCTGCGAATCTTTTAACAAAGTCTAGCTTATATTGGTTAGCCTAGTTGTCAGTTTGTTGTCATTTTTTTTAAACAAATGATAAGTAAGGGCAATTCATGTTCATAAGGTATAGATAATATATTTGTATTCAAATTCACATGTGAAATGAAATAAAAGGTGACAACATTTTTTAAGTAATAGATGCACTTGTGAGTCTCTATTAGTAACTATTCTACAGCCAACCTTTCAGCTAACATTGTTGTAGGATTTGTGAAGGGGACATTGATAAACCATAAAGTTCAAATGTAAACGCATAAATAGTGAAAATTTAAGAAAAATGAAAGCAAAAACAGAATTTTTTTTCATTTAGCAGTCAATAAGGAAATATCTTTTCCCTTTTAATTTTTACAGGAGAGAATGAGGATGACAATTTGGAGAATGAAGATAACGGCAACAGTGAAGAGCACGACAGCGACAAAGATTCTGACACAGATTCTCTTCTCGCTGAGGCCGCTGGGGGATCAGATGATGCTAAAGATGAAGAGGGCAAAAAAGAGGAACCACAGGCAGAGGATTGCAGAGCAGATGATGAAGAGGGAAGTGGTGATGATGTAAGAGCACAAAATATGCTTTCCATGGAGGACATTAAACTTGAAGAAAAAGTGGAGGATGCTGCACAGATTAACAGAGATGAGGGGGACACTCAAAATGACAGATTGAGTGAAGGAAGAGAGTTATCAGTAAGTTGATAAACAAAGAAGGGGATGAGAATTTTCAGTTTTGTGTGCTATATATTTGCATAGTCATTCATTTGTTTCACAGAACTAGAGTTTTAAATGTTAGTTTTGTTACTATTCTTCAAGAGGAGGTAAACTTCCACAAGCTGGATTTGTATTTTTTCATTATCATAGATAAGAGCAATTATTCTCTAATATTATGTCCATTTTCATATAATTTCACTACTTTAGGTGAAGTCAATGTAGATTATGTGCAACTCTCCCCCTCCAAATAAAATGTTAACACAAAAGAAAAAAAAAATGATAGGAAAGCAGAGAAATATATATTACTCAAAAACTCTGGCTGCAATGAGCTCCCCATGCCATTTTTTTAATATGGTTTAAAAGCCTTTGTTGAAAAAACTTCAAATAAAAGATTCTAAATTCAGTGTTACTGATTTCTTATACTTTTTAGACCCTGGTTATACGTATTAGTAAATGATGTAGAACAAGCACCTGTATTTATTAATCTATGTACGGGAAACTCATCAAAACTGTTCTAACGGAGATTTCTCTACATTTGTATTATTGCAGGTTTTAAAAAATTAAATCAGTGAATTAAGATGCAATCTTTATTTTCATATTGATTTTTAGAAAAGTTATTTATTTGTTTGCACCATCTTTTCATTCTTTAACAATACCAATAGAAACTATGAATATAAAGAAAAATTGTTTTATGTATATGACAAAAGTTTTTTGTTGATGATGTAAGATTGCTGTTTAAGACACATTAACAAATCCACACAATACTCTTCTTTATCTGGTGACTGCTCAGTTGTCACTTTCTATGCTTTACAGACTGGTGAGGATAATTTAGAAACAATTTCCTCAGTGTTTTTAGACTTAAACTTCATCAAAAATTACATTGAGAATGCATTTCAGACTTAGTGTTATTGTATGAATGTTATTCTGTATGATACCTTTAAAAATTATCCTTTTGGAACATTCCTGCGTCTTGATAAAAGGTTCCGTTCCTTTTTGTTTTACCCTTAATTACAACCAATTTCTCTGATCTTCCTGTTCACTATGGCTATAACCCAGAAGGATCGCTGGGATCAGGTGGTGAAAGTGGTGACCAATGCACAAAAGATGCGCTGGCTGAGGCAGAGACTGACCGGCTCTCGAGCTGAGACGGTTCTCATTAACAAGATTGTTGAATTTATTACTTATCCTCACCCTGTGGATATTGAGAAGCTCAGGAGATCCCTGCATCACCAGGTAAAATTGTTAGAACTTTTTTCTACTCAGTGTTTGTGGGATTACCAAGGAAAAAAATGTGTTGTATAGCCAAGTGATCGAGTGCAGGTTTTCTTTTCTTTGAATAATATATTAAAATGCAATGTTTATCTGCAGCTTTGTTAATGTTTATGGCAATCATAAAGATAGTTCTTTTATATTTTCTCTTTATGTTTACAAATAAATAATCATGCAATGTTTTTCAAATAACATGGATTTATATTTCTAAAAATTTAAAGGATTACCAGTTTGGTTTTATTGAATAACTATTTCCTATACTTGTAAGTTTTGAAGGTAAAAGTCAGGATCAGCCAAAATTTTTATAAGATTATGATACTTTAAAAACTCTACAATAAGGGCAGGTGATTTTATAACTCATTATGAAATTAATCTTTTAAGATCAAATGACTCCATTTTACTAAAAACTGATATGCCGTCCTCAAATGTTGAAATTTAAGACTTTCTGTCATTGCTCATGAGGTCTGGAATGTTTTATTAGAAGAAAAAAAAATAACCAAGAGAAGTGATGCAATTGAATCCTTTAAGCAAAATTTGAAAACTGAATTTTTGAGAATATTTTTCTGTGATTTTAGAACATATCAGCATTGGTTTTTATGCATTCGATGTAACTGTAAGGTTTCTCAAGACAAGGACAGTGGCTATTTTAGATGATGTAATAGTTTTTATGCATTTGTATTTTAAAACTCTCTGTATCTGTTTAATGTTTCACTCTTATACAACGGTTTTATCTATAACTAAGGTAACTTTATTCTGCAATAATGCATGTCTTAGTATCAAGAGAGCATTGTTTTAGTGGATTTTAGGTGTTCCACAAGTAAACTAATATTAATTGAAATGATTTTTTCACACATTTACCCTAACAGCAACTGTGCTCAGGATGAAAAGTGTCACATTTTGTTAATCTTGTAGGTTTTAAGAGCAGAGCTGCGCCTCCAAGGAATTCAAAACATGCTTTCTCTGGTGCACAAAGACCACTTGATCCTTTCAGTCAAGTACAGCATTTTATGTGGATGGCAGGGCTTGCTAACAGTTACTTCAAAAAACCAGTAAGCTTTTTAAAAAATTCTTTTAAAATAATATCGAGTTTCCCTTGGCATGCGTTAAATTAAGATTTGCAGTGAAATAGAAGAAAAAAAAGGAAAACTGTACACATTCAGGTTTTTCCCCCCACAATATATGTATAGTAAAATATAGAAATTAAGCACATTGAACAATGTTAAATGTTTTTGTAAATTACTGTTTATTGTCTACCTTTCATTTTGAAAGGGAGATGCCATGGGTTGACTTTAAAATCTTACCCACTTATCAGTTTTTTTTTTTTTCTGAAAACAATCAGATTTTAATTTGAAAAAATATGACTGGGCATGGTGATATATGCCTTGAGTGCAAAATTTTATGTGAGAAGTTTTGTATTGCACGAGAAAGAAATAAAATCCCCAAAATCGAAGAAAAAAATAAAGTACATGCAGTTTCATTAGCCTTTTTCTTTGGCTGTTGAGCTGCAGATTCCATTAAAACAACAACAGCAACAGTTACAAAACCCCAGTATGTCTCAACCAAACTTGAATTTAACACTCACATTTTTTTCCCAAATTGTGGCTGGAATTTTGAAAGAGGACATAATGTACTCAGTGGTATAAAGAGATGCTACTCTCCTCAGTTGTCCTCTCCCTCACTGCCTGTCTGATGTGAAACTGATTCCACCTTGTGATCGTATCCTACTGGAGATGACATTTGCTGAGCTCTACCGATGGGCTATACAGGAGCTCAGGCAGGCAGTCATCACAGCAGACATGATGTTTAAATTGAGAGGCATCAATCCGTCTACACCAAAGCTTCATGGGGCAAAAGTAAGAAGCAGCGTTATTCTTGCTCTTTCTATGATTAAATGAAGCAAAAATTTCTGAACTTTGCGCCTCATTTGTAACCTATGGATGTTTTACCCACAATAATGACTTTGCAGTAAAAAAATTAAAATATCAGGCTAATATAGTTGGCTAAGAGCCAGAAATGACTATGTCCATTTTCTCCAAATTTCTAGAAATAACACTCAGACCATAATGTCTTGTTTCATCTTGTCTTTCAGTTCTTCCATTAGTTTTTTCACAACAGAGGGTTCAGATATGTTTATGTCCAACAATTTTCAGTTCAAACTTCAAATCTATTTTTCTCAAAGCATGAATCTTGGACTTCGTTATTTGTGGCTGTCAGCAAATGAGATTAACTTTAATCAATACTTAGAGCTAAGCATATATTTCTCTCTCCTAATATCAAATATCAGCTATAATTGAAGTGTAATAAGAAATTCAGACCTTGAGCATATAAATCCTTAGCAATTGTTTAAGAACTAAAAAAGTTGTGATTTGGACCTCAGTATGTAGTTTATTTCAACCAGCACCCACTGCCATCATTGAGTGTGAAGGCTATATTTTTTAGATCATGATTTTGCAATTTTTTATTGAGTTTGCTCAGTTTCAAGATTACATCAAAATTGCTCTTTGTTGTTGTTCTCTAGGAGACATTAAGTATTGGTGCCCTGCCCAGCTCCAGGTTCCTGCTAGCCACTCTGGGTCTTCTGGTAGCTGAGCACTATTCCAATAGTCTGAGTCTACTTCTCAATTCTGGTGTGCTGGCCCTCACTCAAAGCATTCTGAGACTCACAGGTACATTCTTGCATTGTATTTTTGTATATAAATCCTATTAACTTACAAATACTTGGAAAAATAATTATCGAAGCTATGCCCAATTTTGCTATGGTCACAAAACATTAATATCATTTTAAGTTCAATGAATTGTACTTGTTTCTGAATCACTCTTCTGTCTTGATCTCTTTTTTCTGCAACCGTATTCCTTCATATGGTGCTTAATTCATATCCTCATGATTTTCATTACAAGTTTAATTCCTTACATCTGACGCCTAGGTCCAGACCCTGATATCCCGGTGGTAGACAACTGTAGCACCATATTCACCATTCCTGAAGAGAACTTCAATAAGAAAACTACTCAAGCCATGCCAATGGCAGGGCCAGAACTGGCTGCGCTCATGAAAGTGGGCACACGTGTCATGAGAGGAGTTGACTGGAAATGGGGAGATCAGGTCAGTGTTTTTAGATTTGTTGAAGTAAACAGTCATGAAAGTAATGGTTTTTAGGAGTATGTCATAAACGATAAACGGGGATCTATTAATATGTTATTATTTCTCAAAGCTAGATTTTTTTCATCATCATTAGTTCGAACAAGTATCAAAAAATAAATCTTATTGTTAGTCAGGATGTTTACTTTTTTAACCAATTATGAAAGAAATAGCTTTATGAGTACCACAAGGAACATGCAATGATATCAAAGTTTTACTTAAGATTGCAGATTAATTAAAAATCATTCATAGTGCTGTATGTTTCATTGGCTAGTTTATACAGGTAAATTTCTGAAGTTTGATCAAATGATAGATATCAAAATTGTAAGTGTTTAAAACGAACCCTCCAAGATTTTGATCAAGGTGATATTGTGGCATTGATGTGACTTTTCAGTAGCCAGTGGATTGTATGGCATCTGATTGCTGGAATTGATACATGATAAACTAAATCCCCTTGATCCCCTTTTATGAAGCTTTTTGTAACAGTTCAACTAACAAAAACACTTTACAGAATTTTTCTTTAGAATCTTGGCCAAACTGCAAGAATGGCTGTTTTTTTTTGTCACAAACGAAGTTTACCCCTATGAATGGTTAATTATCTGTATTTTTTCAATAGGATGGTCCCCCTCCAAGTTTGGGCCATGTGATTGGAGAGCTGGGAGAAGATGGCTGGATCCGAGTTCAGTGGGACACAGGAAGTACTAACAGCTACAGGATGGGCAAGGAAGGAAAGTATGACCTGAAGCTGGCACAGATGCCTGAGCTTACTGATAATGAAGAGGAGGAGGAAGAGGAAGAGTCCAGCAGTGGTGAGATATGACAAGATTCTCTAGAAAAATGCTCAGTTGTTGCAAAATTTGTGAGCATGCTCTTTAATTTTGACTTAGACACTAGAAAATATTTCATCAATCTATTTAGTGTAACATGTTCTGACTCAATTGAGTGTTTGCATCATTACTTTTGTATGCATTATTTGCAAACCTATCTCAACAAACACCAAAAGTCAAATGACAGAGATTTTACAAACCTTTGTATGTCTTGATTTTGTAAGCCATTCTTAATATTATGAGCTAATCAAAGTGAATGTGCGGGTCAAAGGTAAAAAAAAAGTAAGCTATTAGCATACCATATCACATTTGATTTCAGAATCTGCTATTTGTATTTTTTTTCCAGAAAAAGTCTGCCCAGAAAGCAAACATCCGACCAACTTGATCCGAAACTCTACTCTGGGATTTTTGAAAACCCTTTCCTTATGTGCTGGGATTCATGCAGAGCATGCCCAACCTGAGGCTGTTGCTTCTCTTTGTGGACTTATGCTTAGTATTGTAGATGCTGGCTGCAATTATGGACCCAGTAAGCTATCATCTGTACATAGGTTTATTCATATGAGCTATCTTTTTTTTTCTACTTTACTGTATTAAAGTTTAGATGTAAGAGCATATTTGTAGAGGGCTTAATCCACTCAAATACTTTAAGTGCTTCACATGGTTTACCTGACAGGCTATTGTCCACCTATATATTTTCTAAGTAGATAAAGGATAAAGGTAAGATCTTTTACTGCCCACATCTGGGCATTTATGCAAACCATTGGTGAAATGAGGGAATGTGAATAAATTACCTGTTTTAATTGCTAAATGTCTAATGGTCAATCGAACCCCAGATCTCTTGGTCCGAAAATGGACAGTCTACTTCTGGACCACACACGTAATAAATATCAAACTCTTCAAATTCTCTTTCTGTTTCTAAAAAAAAATATTTCCTTTTTCATATGCAGTCTCTTGCTTTAATATTTATCTTCTTTTATGCACAGAATTATTTTGTCTTTGCTTTCTCTTATACTTTCTCCTCTCAGACACTAACAGCTCCTCAGCCCACATTGCCAGCCAGCAGCATGTGCTCTGGTGCACTCTAGGCTTTGTCCGCAGTATGGCAACATCCCCAATCATGTGTCAGGCCCTTAGCTCTCCCCGCTGGATTTCCCTGTTGTTGCGGATTCTGGAAGAGGATCATGCATCTAAATACAGCAAGAACATCTACAGACAGGTAAGTTTTAGCAACTAAAGGTTATAGTGAACAGTCTGGCATCGTTAGCTAACAGATAAAAAGATAGGAAAACCCTGTTTGAAACAACTTAAAAAAACTATGGTAATTATTAAGAACATTAAATACTGCTTTCTTTCAACTCACGTTTAGGATTAGGCTGAAATTTTAATGATTTAAATTTATCTCTCTCAGAATACCTAATTTTGCCTCTAGCCTTGTTTACATACATAAAACATGTAACATTGCTTAATATTCTATCATGAGAATTTATTATTTACCGTTTACTTGGTCATCATCTTATGTAATATATAATGGTTCAAAGATTTCAAGGTAAGAAATTAGCAGAAAATTTCTTTGCTTACGCAGTGACTGCCTTCACTATTTATTATGTTTTATGTAGTTTTTAATGAGGGGAGTGCAATGGTCGGACAGCAACAGGCACTTGGAATGCCGAGGAGCTTGGAATGCATATAAATTGTAAAGAACTGCTCGCCGCGCTTTTCTGTTTAAAG
>BMAT01009888.1:404354-420479 GCA_019649035.1 Elysia marginata | reverse complement strand
GAGAAAATCCTCGATTTTCATCAATTCCCAGTGGAAGCACTGATGAAACATTGGGGAAAAAGTTTCTAACTTACCTTTACTAAGTCAGGTAAGTGGCACACTAACACTCAGGTTTACCTAGAGTCAGTCCATAGAATTTGAACCTAGATCATTTTGATACTTAGTTAATCCAAAGTATATTCAAATAATTGTGTTTCTTGATAATATACACAGTCATTAAATGTTGATTTCATATACATAATACATTTGCAGTGATTTATATATTTTCAAAGATCTGAATTTAAAAAAAAAATTTTTTTTTGTTTTTTTTCTTAATCTATTTGTACAAAAAGCTCTCAATATCAATTTTGTAAAGACTTGAGTTTTTGCATCTTTTGTAAACTTTTTGTTGGTTAATTTTTTATACCTCTTATTTGCAAATGAATCAGCTATGAATATGGTTTTCAGTTGTAAGCTTTTTTTTCTTCAAAACTTTGAGTATAATTTGAAATCAGATGTGGCCTACTTATTGCAATCTCATAAATAGCCTAATACGTTTTTACATTACAATTTATTTAGAAAGGCTTGTACCGCAAAATCTTTCTTTTTGATGAACACAACATACTCAAAGGCTAAAGAAATCCATTTTTTTTTTTTGCATTTTACATAGTAAAGCATGGTTAATAAAATTGTGTTTCTTACAAGAAAAATTTTACACTATTTTATGTTTGTGACAGGTGAGGGGGTAGATGATTGTGGTGGTGGCTACAGTGAGTCTATTGTGGAGATGTGTGAAGAGCTGCAAAATGGGTCCCTCTCACTCCTAATTGTCACACCAAATGGAAGAGATGAGTCTGGTGCTAACAGAGATTGCTTTTTGCTCAACCCATCCCTGCATCAGCCTGTGCACCAGAATATGTTCAAATTTCTTGGTAGGTATCTATTCATAAGAAAATTTCAATTTATGTTTTTTTTATTTTATGTTTGACATGGAAAGATACTTGTGTTTTCTGAGCTGCTCATAGAATATTTCCATATGTTACCTGATTGAATAATATTTCCATATGTTACATATACAGCTGATCATAGTTTTACAATTCATTCCATCTTTGAGTGGGAAATGTTACTTTTTCCAGTGGACACCCCTTATTTTGAATCTCAAGGGAATGGACAAAAAGTTTGAATTAAGAGGATTTGAATCATACATAAGGAATCAAGTTTATTGTACTTATACAATTTCATGCTCTTTTACCAGTATTAACACCTCCCTCTCTCACCCGGTCCTTTGTATAAAAGCACAAACTTAATGATTCTATGAGGAAAAACATGTCTGTGTGGGTAACTTTGTTAACAAGGGTGTTTTACTTGATTTGGAGTAAAGAAGCTGGTAGCGAACATTAAGAAAACTCACTAGTAATACAGATCATATTTAAAACTTCGATTTAAGGGAACTGAACTTTGCTAAGTTAAAATTATGAGTTCAATTTTAAAAAGCCAAGGAGGAAATATAAACCTCACACATAAAAAACACCAAGTGAGAAATTTGGATTATCAGAATTCAATTTTGTGGGTTTCAACTGTATTTGCTTTGATCCTTTTTAATCAGTGACAGGTGATATTGTGCCTATGTACGTCTGAAATTTCTCATTAGTAAGGCTCCTAGAACATTTATATAGTTTGAAAAAAGTGACAAAAATCTTTGACTGGAAAAAAAATCAGCATTCTAGGCTTTGATTAGGAAGTCATCTTTATAGAAGACCTGAGGTGTAGGAAAAGCTGCTGCAGTCATTTAACACACAGTGTGATGATAGACTGCAAATACCATTTTGAAATAAACATAACACTGAAATTTTTGACAAAGTTAAATGTCCTTGCAAAAGAAAAGTATTGCTTATGTCTTAAATGAATTTCTTAAACAAATATTCATGTTTTAAAAAATTCCTTCCCTAAATCAAACTCTTTTTCTGTTCCTCTTTTCATACAGGTATTCTAATTGGCATAGCTATCCGTAGTGGCAGTCCTTTAAGTCTGAATATCGCAGAGCCTTGTTGGAAGCAGCTGGCAGGGATGCCTCTTAGCATCACAGACTTATCAGAAATCGACAAAGATTTCTTGCCAGGTGAATAGAGTAGGAAAAATGGCTGTTTAGGTTACCGTAATAAAAACGTTTATGCCTAAAAAGTAATCAACTCTTATTTCCAAGTCAAATGTTAGGAATTTTACAAAGTATGCAGTTTAGCTTATTAGATTAGGTTTACTGCTTCTGATAAAAAATATAAAGGTAAGCTTCAATGTCTGTCTGCTAATAATAGACAAATTCTAACCTCTTCCCATGAAGAATCTTCCTTATTTGAAAAGAAGTAATTTAGAATGAAAGCACATAAATTGTACTTGTTTGCTTTATGTCATAAAATTTCTTTAATAATTGATCATATTCTATAATTTAGCAAATGTCATATTTTACTTAGACAATGGAATGCCTGAAAGCTGTTTAAATAATATTATTTACATTTAGTTAGGTTACTTTTAGGTTTGCAGAAAAAGTTACTTTTGGACTAAAACTCATTTGATATATCCTGCATTTGTATTTAGGGTTAATGTGCATCAAGGAGATGGATGCAGAATCCCTTAGAAGTGCAGAGATGCCTTTCAGCATTCCAAGTGCTACTGGTCATGAAGTTCAACTCTCTCACAAATACTCTCGTATTTCCCCTGACAATCGTTTGGAGTATGTCAAGCTGGCTATGGATTACAGGTACAGCATGTGGTGGCTTTTACATTCAGAACTTCCAAAAGAGAAGTAGTATGATTGTCCATGAGAGCATTAATAGCAGTCTTGCTTTCGATTCAACTTGTTTTAAAAGCATGCTGCACTTTGCTATAGTGGCAGCATTTTGAACAGGGGATGTATGACTAAGCTGATTAGGCTTATGAATAACTTGATTTATATTGTCTTTTCTATTATAACATTTTTAATAAAACTTAAAAACTTCCGACAGCTTGGGGCAGGCTGGGCTGTAAGTTACCATATATAATCTTCTTTTATCTTTGCTGAGGGTATCAAAAGGTTTTTTTTAAACCATAAAACACTAATCCATGTACAAATTAATAAGGCATTTTTTTTACATGTGAGACAACTCCTTAAGGAAAGTTCTCCCAAATTTTACAAGCCACGTTGAGTGAACTTTCAGATTCCCATAAACTGATTATTTGATTATGTCAATAAAACCCATGTCCAGCCTTGAATTCTGTTATAGTGTTTTCATTATTCTACACTGCCCTGTAGTTCTCTCTAGACCATGTCGTCATCAATGACTTGGTTTACCCTGCTGGAATAATATACTCCCTTTTTTAAAGACCCTTGCAGAACTCTGGGGATTTTTTTCTCTCTAAAATAATCAAGACTAGCATGACCACTGATTTGAGTCTCACTAACTTGAACTATAGTCAATTGCACAAACATTTGTAATTTGAACTTGGATAGTTTGAATATTTGCTCAAATGGAACTACATTCAAATTACCATACCAACTTTACAATTTCTTTCGCAATGCATACTTATAATTGAAAGTTAAATTTTGTTTGAAATACCCAAACTTCATTGTATACATTTGGCGACCAAGTTCAATGCATTGGAAATCCTTATTTGATAATATGCCTTTTCAAGTCTTTTTTCTTTTCAATGTATTTAAAATCAACTAAAATTTCAATATTTTTTACAAAATGTTTTTTATTCCGTTAGGTGTTTTTATGTTTGGAAGGTCATAAAATTTGTTGTCAAGAAAGCAGGGCTTTGGACCTGCAGCATCCAGCTCATTTGCCATGGTCATGAGACATTTGTGGTTTAAAAAGAATATTTATGAATTCAATATCTCCAGCAGTGGGTGGTAGTGTTTGAATCACAGGTTTGATAGTATAGGTGCTAATTGTGTTTTTGTCTATTTTCCCCTTCAGATTGCATGAATTTGATGAGCAAGTTCGCTGGGTGAGGGAAGGCATGGCCCAGGTGGTTC
The DNA here is from genome assembly GCA_019649035.1 of Elysia marginata. Lineage (NCBI taxonomy): Eukaryota > Metazoa > Mollusca > Gastropoda > Plakobranchidae > Elysia > Elysia marginata. Next base: position 416,488 of record BMAT01009888.1, on the reverse strand, counting down.
CAGTTCCTCTCTTATCCCTTTCTACTGGATATGAGCTAGAGAAAATGGTATGTTGGAGGCAGTAACTTTATTCACATATGGAGGATCATTTTGATCCCATTTTTATTAGTTTGAAAAGAAACAACGATTTTTTTTATATTACTTCCAGCTCTGATCATTTGGCTGTCACCAACCCTAAAATTTAAACAGTTAACAAGGGCAATTGATGGTAATGTGGGTATAGGCGTATCTTTTCAGTTTTGCAATAAAATCAGTACAAATGATTTGCTGGAAATAGAATCAAGTTGGATCAACTGTATATGTACAGTGTAACCTTTTGCAAGACAGAATGTTTTTTGATTAAATGTTTTTATTGGTTCTTTGGTTATGACTGACAAAATTATCCAAGAGACACAAATCATTTTTTTTCAATGCTGAAGCAAGTCATTCATACAAGAAAATAGCTTACATGAACTAAGACCAAAGTATTGTCACTTTATGTTTATGTCATGATTATGGTTATATTTGTACAAAGGTTTGTGGAAGCCAAGATATTCCCCTATCTCTACTCAAGTCTGTGGCAAACTACAAAGGTATTGAACCTACAGCCCCTCTAGTACAGTGGTTCTGGGAAGTTATGGATGAGTTTACTAATGCTGAGAGATCACTCTTTCTGCGCTTTGTGTGGGGACGTACTCGCCTGCCACGTACTATTGCTGACTTTCGTGGCAGAGACTTTGTGTTGCAGGTAAGTTCTTAGACAAGTTACTTTGTTGTTTTTAGTTGGGGTTTTTGTGATAAAGTGGGTGAGAAAGGTTACTGAATATACAAAGCTAAAACTTTTTGTTATTCTGAAAGCTTTTGGGTTCTTATAAAACATAAAAGAGTTACTGGATATGCAGGGTTAGTTTATACAAAGACTTTTGTTTTGCTAGACCTCTTTTCAAAGATCAAATAACCCATCCATAAGTTCACCTAATGATTGGGAAAGACTTCTAGATTGAGCCAGTGGTTTTCTTGAAATAATTGATAATCCTGGCAATATTTTAGAAGATATACAAAAACGCCAATAAGTCGCTTTTAGGGGCACTGAACTGTCATAGTTCATGGGATCAATGTTGTTCAACTTTGTCCATTCAGTTAGTTTCTCAGGCTTTAAAAAAAAAACAACCAGAAAACAACTGAAAAATGGCATCTCTGGTTGAGCATTTACACTTATTATCATTTAGATGTGTTTCTAATTTTTAATCCTATTTCCTGCTTACTGTGAAAATATATGAGCTGCAGGGTATAATTTGTGTGAATTAGTATTTACATATTAGAGCTTGAAAATTTGGTTGACATCAAGTAAACAATGCTATTTGATTACGTCCATTTTCAAAATAATTTTATACTTTGGTTTGGATTAAACTCCCAATTTCAAGTATTTTTCAATAAATTGCATAAAAATTGTATCTTCTGATGTTCAGTTGCAATGCAAAATTTTCAGTTCAAATTAATTTTTTTTTAATCTCCAAGGTTTTGGACAAATACAACCCACCAGACAACTTTTTGCCAGAGAGCTATACTTGTTTTTTCTTGCTGAAAATGCCGCGTTACTCCAGCAAAGCTGTGTTGCGTCAGAAACTCAAGTATGCAGTACATTTCTGCAAGTCAATAGATACAGACGACTATGCACGTGTGGCACTCACTGGTGATGCTTTAGAGGAAGACACACCAGAGGCCAGTGAGGCTGGAGGTCATCATGGTGCAGACAGTGTGGACAGTGATGGCGAGATTTTAGACTCGGACGCCAGCTAGGAATCACAACAAAGGCACAAAAACTTAGTCCATGAATTGATGAACCTGACATTTGAAGTACATAAAGTTTCTGTCCAAATGTGCCAGCAAGTTTTCTCGAATTAAGTTAGTGCTACAAAATTTTTTTGAAGTATGGTGTTCTACACTAATTTTCTTATAATGCTGTCAAAACAACTGACCAGGGTTTGAAAAATGTGAAAACAAAACTGAAATCTGTACAAGTAAAAGAATGCATGAGACAAAATGAGATTGTAAATAAAAGTGCTGTTAATATTATTCTAGATTAAAACTTGTTTCTCCTTTAACCCCTTCAATGCCAGGTAGGTTCTGCCTTTACAATTTGAAAAATTTGTTTAAAAAAATTCAAACTGAAAAAATTGCAAATGTCCTTTTTAGCAAAGGCAATGATCTGTTTGAATTACCATGTCCACAAGTTTCTCATGGATATATGCCTTTGACCACTCTTAGGACCAAAAAAACAAGAATTGTCTACCCCGAGCAGACTTGGGCTTGGCAGTGAAGGAATTAACAGAAATTAAAGTTTAAGTACTAAATTTTATTTTAATAAAACATACATTTAGTTGTACAGTAGAACCCATATTTAACGACAAAGGGAGTAACAAGAATTATAGGTATAAAGAGTGATTTAAAAATCTCTGTTGTTCTATTTTGGCTCTATACTTCATCAACAGTTTTCTTGGTATTTACACAAATGGAGCTAAATTAATCCCAACATGAAAAGACAGAAATATCTCAAACCTGCTTTGTTATTTGTATAGACACTCTTTATCACCTGTACAGTCTCTGCTTTTTAAAAATGGATTGTAGATTATCTTAGGGGACAGGATTCATCCACCAGCTGGCTGTCCATTGCCAACCCTTTGTGCAATATTTACTCCCCTTTCAATATAATCCTCTTTAAACCTTCGACAATAACGAGAATACTTGCTATAACGAAAGTTTTTGGAAAAAGAACTTTATTGCTGACTTTCCCATTAAAAGTAATGGCCTCAAGCTTACATATTGTCAAACCCACTAAAATTGCTGTTTATAAATATATTGAAGAATGTTTGTATTGAGTGTTTGCTCTCATGTTGAAATATTTTCATGACATTGTTCAGTTGCTTTTTTTTATGGCTTTTTTTTCATTGAATAAATTTGCATAAGAATAAAAGGCAGAGAAAAATAAGTTGCTCAAGGTAGAAAACGCATTTGTTCAATCGATTCAGGAATCATGTGTGAATTCAAAGATCTTTTTTCTGCTTGTGACTTAATCATTTCTACTGGAAATGTATGATGTGTGTATGGTTATCAAATGAAAGTTCAACTAAGAACTTGTTTATACATTTCATCCATCCAGAATTATGTTTATATATGCATATGTTTCTTTTCTGTTGAAAGTTACTGACATACCCATTTTTACTAGACATTTGTGATGAGTTTTTTTCAAATTAACGTTCATAACACACTTTTTTTCATTCCTACCGTTGAATGTTCATGTAGTGGTAGGTACTTACTCTAAAGCTTTAGGTACATGTGTATACCACTAACAAACATTTTCACTTGCAATGAAGTATTGAAGTTTAGACCAGTTCTGTGTAGGCAGGTGTTTGTACTAAAACACATTCAAAGAGGATAAATGTTTTAAACTCTACTTTGCTGGTATACTTAAACTGTTATTGCAAAGATAATCATTACATTTAACTGTCATAATGAAAGTTAAAGTTTAAAGGGGAAAACAACTAGAACTCTTCATGGCCATGTTAAAAACATCTGACTCATTGGATGATAAATTTATTCACTTATACAATGTATCTCATACATAAACTTTCTTCATTTTAACCATTTAGGCAAACATAAAATCATATTTCTTTCAGCAATCTCCACTGCTATCAAAAAGATGGTTTTACATGTCATAGAACTGTGTGTATGTTATTTTGTTATTTGGCCAATGTTTAAAAAAATCCTTCACAAATTCTTCTAGCTTCATTCTTATATCCCAAGCATGAATGTTAGAGGGACATATTACTTGATACCGCTATATGTATTTGTAAAGAAAACATTCAAATGGATAAGTTCAACATCTTTCACTTAACTTTTCGAATTTGATATTTCTTTTATCATTTGGTTCTAATGACTGTGATATTTAAACATTTCACCGACACATTTGCATGCAATTTTGCAGAATATCTGGAAAGTTGTCAACAACTTGATAAATTTTTGTCAGACTGGTCAAGAGTAAGTATTTTCGTGCTTACCTTTCACAATTTGATAAATCAATAGTCGTGCTTTATGAGTTTGGTATTAGAGAAAAATTGTATATGATGTATCAGTTCAAGTGTAAAGCAAATTTGTCTTTTGGTTTTCATTATAGTTAGGACATAACCAATATAAAATTAGTAGCAGAGATGAATTTAATATTTTTACATCCACTGAGCCCTTTGGATTACTTGAACGCAAGTTTTAAATATGTTGTGTCTCTAGGGAAGTAGGCTTCTTTTTAACATTTTTCTTGTTTTTTTTTTTGTTTTTTTTTTTTTGCTTCACAACACTCCAAGTATGAGATTGTGGAAAATGCTTTTGATGGTAAAATTTATGTGTCATGAAGAGACAAAGTTGTGATTTTGATTGCTTTGGAAATACAATCTGAAAATTGAGTTTCATTTGGGTTGTTTTCTTTCCTCATTTCATGTAATTAAAAACGTTGATAACCTGCTCAGGGTTGAGTCAGGCATGCTAATCTTTCAGATTTGACCTATTTCATATTTTTTTCTTCTTAATTTTATTAATTGTTGAATATTTGAGGTATCTTGAGTAAATTGGCACATGTCAAAATTTTGATGTGTCGAGTGATTAATGTAATAGTGTTACGAGCATACTTGATTTTTTAGTCGACCTCAAGGCAGAGATAGGGGAATGATTTGAGTGGGAATGTATACACTGTCCTAGTAAAATTGCATTAAATCATGGTCAGCTCAATTAGGAAAGTTCAAGCGTAAAAATCTTGATCTAATTTTACAGTGGACCTCGGATTTAATGAACTTTGCAGGAAAATTTAAAGTTTGTTGAAGCCAAGGTTCAATGAAAGCAAGGTCTTTTTAAAGTAACGAACAAAAGAAGAAAGTTTTATACCGTCTATCAATCTTGAAACATTATTTAAAACAAAGAATAGAATACGCAATGCTTCAAGTTTTTTGCAATGCTAGGAAGTTTTTCCTCTGATAAATTCTAATCACTCTCTCTCTCTCTCTCTAATGACTCAATTAAACGTTTCATGATACACAGTAAGCAAATCGTATGTAGAAGAAAACCTCATTTTTACCAAGGGGCTGTACATATTTTATCTGCATGAGTCCAACCAGCCCCGCTATAACACAATAAAAAATCGTCGCATGCTTAGCTTACAAGGTCAGCGGAAATTCCAAATTGATCAAGTTAATGTGTATCGGTCTATGGTTGATAGACAAGAAAAAGGAAGTGTTGGGCAAAATAATGGGTTTTAGTTTTTAAGAGATACGCATTATCACATGTGAAGCTTTTGGAAGAGATTTAAGGCATACCCGTAAGATTTTCATAGTTTCATTAAGATAGATGAGACAACTTTTCGGCATTTGCTGGAACCGGCAACACAATTGATTGCTGAGCAATCAACCGTGATGTGATAGTAAGACAATACAAGTCGGTTTTGAAATGTGCATTATGACAAAATAAATAGCATTTTAGCAGTAGATTGAGCTGTTTTTGATAACACATGAATACAAAAAACAAATTTTAATAAAATTTACAATAAACCAAATACATAGTAGACCCAAATGTATACTAGTTCTGGTCATGGAAGATCGCAAACTTCCACCTTTTGGCGATGTAAACATTAAGCCCAGATGTCGGTTTTCTTCTTGATGGTATAGAAAACAGGCAAATGTTGTCTTGATAACGGTAGCTGTAATCGTATTTTGCCGTGCATTTTTTTATTGCATGTGCCTTTGGTTTTTTTTCCTCTTTCAAGACCAGTTTGTATCTTCAAATACATTTTCAACTTGTTTTAAGCATTGACAGTGTGTACAAAATTTCCTTAAATTATCTGGGAATTTTCCATGTCGCCACTTGGCCTACTAGAATGACGTGAAATTTAGACAAGATAGTGACAGTAAAATCTTACCCCTGGGTGAAATAGAGGGGGATCATGATGCTGAATGTTATATCATCGTACTGGTCAAAATACCAGTTTTAGAGCATAACGGTTTACATGATTGCATCAGGTAATGTTTTTTTTATTGTATTTCTCTGCTAAATGTAGCACTGATTTTGTTAATTGTCTTACTAGGAATTGTATTTTTACTAACACAAGGACCGAATTCTTTACAAAGTTTGACAAGGTTTTCATAAGCCTTTTCCTTTAAATATTTATATTTTCCATTATAAACACTCGGCTGATCGGAGACTTCAATAAAATTTTGATATCGACTCAAGGTTCCAAAATAATATGTGCAAAACTTAAGCAGTGTACTGGTACCAAAGAATAGCCTAGATCTAGCCCTATATGTCTTGCATTCTGTCCAAATGAGTCGTAAGTCGGAAAGCTTAGTTTGGAGATATAGGCTTTTAAAGTTTAGTGGGTGATCAGAAGTCAATTTTTTTTTTTTTAGATATTGACACAAAAACCATTTCTAAACAGTTTTCACTCCTGATGGATGTTCAAATTTCATTGTTTAGGTGTTTAACTTTAATCGGTATGACTGCTGAGGCCTCAATACCTTTGTAGTTGTCTAAACTTATAATGCTGTTTTCTCCCCTTTCTGAAATTTCACAAGTCCTAACCCTGCCAATTTCAAACGGCTATAACTTCATACAGAAGAATGATACAGCTTTTCTGTCTTTTGTATTTAAAATTAGAGAAAATAAGCTTTTCAGTGATATCAATATCTGACCACCTTCCAATTTCGACTTAAGACTCATTTGGACTGGTTGCAAGACATATAACCAATGTCGAGATGTAGCAGTTTTAGTGCAGTACGCATTGACACATTGAGACCTTGATTCTAAACCTAGGCCCAATCTGTCTAGACAGTCCTAATTTCAAAATACCGGTACACAAATATTTTACATTGCACACATAGAAAAACCCAATTACGGCCTATTTAAAAGTCCCTGCAATGATTCTGGCTAATTTTGAGGCGCTGATTCCGAATATGACATTTATTAGTAAGTAAAATGAAGTTTTTAGTAAAATTGTGGAAGCTTTTAATTGCTCTGGCTGAAGAACTGGCTACCGCAACATCAAAGACCAGCTTGCTAGACGAAAAAAAAATAATCAAGCAATGCCTGATATTTTATTGTCGCTCCAAGATTGTGTTCCTGCACCCTACCGATGCCTCAATTTCTTAATTATATGCTCAAATTTATCGTTAGCCCACTGATAACACTCTCTGAACCTGGACACACTACAAACTAACGATAGGTTTGATAAAATGTTTGAACGTCTAATAACCTTTTAATACTGTGAAAGCAATATTGCTGATGAAGTGAAAAACATACCAGAAAAAAGGCAAAAAAAACCCATTAGTATCGGTTTCATTTTTAGTTGGTTGAAAACGAGGCTAGTCTGAAATATTTTTGTTCTAATACTATACAAATAAATTTGTGAAGGTTAAAAGAAAGAAAATATCGGGACTTTTTTCAAGCAACAGAAAAGATGTGAAAATCTGTGCCACCACTGAGCCTGTTCAGACCCTATTTGATGGTCTTGACCACATGGGGTTGCCAACTGACCATGCCTGAACCTATCATATTCAAGGACCCATCAACAAGATGTAAAAAGTAGTAAAACCAACTGTAACAACTGATTGCCCACTGACCGTCGTACCCTGACCATTGCCTCTGAGCCAGTTACAACCTTTCATGCCATAAGCCTTACATCACTGTAGACGCCCCCTAGCCTCACATTGACCGACTGAAACATGGTCACGTCCCCTACCTCGAGCTAGAGGGGTAGTGGTGCTTGTGATGCAACTCAATTCTCTGGCAATGATTTAACCTTGTGGTACTATTGCCGAAACAAATTCTATCTTTATACTCCTTAGCTAGTGTCAACATTTGACTACTGTTACTCTACTCAAGTCAACTCAAACTAATCTGACTCTCACCTGTGCCTGATTTACCCCGATTGTCTCACATATGGTTCTCACACCAGGTTTATATTTTTGTTTGGGTAATTTAAATCCCTATAGTGTTTACTGCAGAAAATAAAAGTCACTGGGGTGATTAACAACACAGAACATGAAGACATTGAAAATGCTGAAGAGTAGTAATCTTGTATTGAGGGCGAGAACAATTGCACACACAACATAAAACAGAAGAAAAAAAAATTAAAAATGTTTCTTAAAAGTAAATCATTTGATGACCATTAAACGTTTTATTTGTCGTTTTATTTTAAGCTTATCACATTCAAATAAAACATTGGTCACATGTATTTGGAATTGTAAATGTTGAAGGACAATCTTAGTAAAATTGTCCTTTGGTCACTTACAATTTCAAGGTGGCATGAGATACATTGCACTAAAGTCTCTTTTCTGGCATCATTATTATTCAAATAGCATTAAAGCAAAAAATGCTGGAAAATCTTAAAAGAATGAAGAGGAAAACCAGGCAGAAAGTTATATCCAATTATAGATAATAAAAAAAAACAACAAATAAAAGTCCTATGCTCAATTGCTGGTAACATTATAGCCTACAAGACGATAACAAGTACTTGTAAATAAAAAATGAGGGAAAAGTCCTATGCTTGATTCGTGGAAACATTTAAACGAGCCCATATAAATATAACAATAACATTCTTGCATGAAGCTGAAGGGTAGAGAAACGCACTATACTAAAGTAAAGTTTCCCATACTTGAGACATACGTAAGGGTTTAAAGGAGCAGGGTCCTTATTACTACTGCATAAATAGTCATATTTAACTATTATTTTTTCTTTTGACTTTCAAAAAGACTTAATTTTTTTAAAGAGAAAGGAGTGATAAAACAAAACTTGTTCAAAATAATATTTTTTAGGCTTTTGAGATAGTTGGGTCTGTTGTGACTTAAATACCAAAAAAGGAGGTTGGATGCACTCTGAATGTTTGGTTGGAGACATGCAGACCAGTTTGCAAATTTCGAACCCTATGGGGATAACTTTTAACTCAGGGCTGATAACAGTCACTTGTTATAAAGGCTGAGGACCAGGGTCGAGGGGCATGTTTTGAAAGTAAAGAACTAAAAAAAGGGCTTTTGGTGCCATTTTGATTCATCTCTCAAATAATATTTAGGCTGAATTCAGCCTTGAGGGCCAGTGCGGCAGTTGTAGGCCTTTTTGTTCTTTTTTTGTAATTACTAATGAGATCTAATTTTTGTGTTTCAAAAAAATGTTTGGGGACAAAATTCAAAGAAAAATGTTTGTCATTTCCAATGTTTGGTAGCCATGGAAACAGGCTGTTGTGCCAAAATAGTAAACTTTATGCCTATATATTATAAGTCAAAATCTAAACAATGGATTTGCATTCTTCAAAAAGCAATCGTTTATTTCAGTCAATTCAGACATTTTGTCAAGCATTTTTCGTAGCTTGTTTTTAAGATTTTTTAAATAAATTTTTTGAGTTAGCATAAAAGATAAAAGTGCCAAAAAGTACTTTTTGTAGAAAAAAAAAACAATTGTAAAACTAACAAACAAAAATATTGAAAAAACCTTATGACCAAATCGAGAATGGTGCATTGGCAAGTAATATGCAAAGTTTGAAGTGAACTGGTCTATAGCTTTGAAAGATATACAGTTGTAAGTAATAAAAGACATTTTGAGAAAAATGAAAAAAAAAAAGTCAATGCAGCTGTGTGTGTCCACTTTCCCCATACCTCAGGCATGCCTGCAGTTCAGCAACCAGCATTCTGTCACCTTGCCAGTCGCCACCAGCAGTATACTCGCTTTCAGTATCATGAAATTTAGATGTAAAACAAGGACAAAAGCTATTTTTAGAGGCTAAGGGTAACAAGAAACAGGCTATATAAAAATTTCCTATAAATTTGAATGGCCTTCACCCTCTTCAGCGTATGTGTTGATATTGTATGTTTGGAAAAAGGACTGTTCCTATAGTACACTGCAGGCTAGGGTTTATAATAGGGGCGACAGTTTATACTTTGTGCTAAAGCCATTGTCTTTTGCTTTTTAAATCACATCATTTTTATAGCGTTTTGACATAGTCCTTATTTTCAAAATTAAAAAAAAAAATACTTATACTATAAAGTATAATCTAGGAACAAAAAACTTATGCCAGTGTGGTGAGAAAAAGATAAACTTTCAAAATTTCAACAAATCTGAAAATCGACCATGAGACCCTATACCCCTATTCAGAGGAGTGACGCACTTAACCTTAAGGCTGAAGATTCCCTGCTTTGGATGTATCCAAAATTCAAATTTTTTAAAGGAAAAAGAAGTGGATAATGTAATAATTGTGTGAATTACACCAATATACTAATTATCCACATTCGAATTATGTGGACTCAAATGTCGTATGTACATATTTTTCATTGAACAGACCATGGGATCATCATAAATTACACTCTTGCCTCAGGGGTAATACTAAGTGACTGAAGTCTTAAATAATATGTTTTTTCTTAGCACTCTACAAAAAAATTTACAAATCTTTCATCATACATTTGATCTCTCACACCATCTCCAGGCATACTCATTTAACACCATCCTCTCTTTTATTCAGTTTTTCAACTTGAAGCCTCCGGAAAAAAGCAACTACTTCATACTGCTTTTAACTTTACACCTGTAATTAGAAAATGCATGTTGTAACATGTTTTATGATTTAAATTCCACATGAAATGTTTCCAGTTTTTAAATGCTCTTAAAGTTGAAATGAGAACTAAACATTATGACACATAAATCTTTTTTTTATCTATTTTGCTAAAACAAGTAAAAGCAATCTTCACTGAAAAGTTCTGCAGCTACATATATATAAAGCAAAGCTTTCATTGTAATGTAATTCTTTGTGCGTACCCTTCTCTTGACTTTGCACACACACACAAAAGTTTTCTTCTTAAAAAAGCAAATAACCAGCCTCCTGGTGAAAAAATGTTGATATAATTTGAGAAAAGCAGTGGTTTTGGGAAAGAGAAAAGTTAATGAACAAATCTTGATGAGGATGAAAGACATCAGTTAAAAAGACATTTTGAACCATAGCTTTCAAAATTTTTCCTGATGATGCAAAGATTATAATGAATTATAGATGCACCAAAACATCTTTCTGTGCTCTTTGTTTATGCCCAGAAAACTACTTTATGAAGAAGAATTTCTAAAAGATGTACATAAATTGTTTCATGATGTCTTCTCAGCATTCTGCAGATCATCTTCAGATTCCTCTGCAGCTTCATAATGAGTCGAAGACTTTTCCATTTCTTCCTGTTTGTCAGGCTTGTTTTCTAGGGCTTGTCTTACTCCATCAACCTTTCCACTTGGGTCATCCATGGTTCGCATCCCTGTGGTAGACCATTGCATAAATCAAAAGCTGTCACTTTGTATAATCCTATGTCTAACCCATCAAGATTCATATAATATATTTTATTACAATTAAAGGTTACAGCTTCACAGGATGCGACTCATTTTCAAACAATTTGTTAAAAAAAACCACCAATGACATCTTAACTAAAAGAGATAAAAAAAAAAAACACATGTAAACAGTCTTGATTGACAAAGCAGGTTTAACTTTTGATTTATATGTTTAGCCCCATCTCAAAATATGCAAGTGCAAAGTACAAAAATTTCAGTTTGTTATATTTTATGAAACAGCATATTTTGAGAAGTAACCAGTACAAAGTTGGAGATTTTATCTTGATAAATTAGTGAGTTATAGCTTTTAGAAGTTTAAAGATAATACAAGGCTAAATTGTACAAATAGCTCATTTCTCAAAACCAGGGTGGGCAACTTGCGCAGCCTTTTGACATGAGACTGCTCATATATAAAATGTTACTTTCAAACACAAAATTTTCTTTAGAAAATTAGATACAAAATGAGTGGAGTTTCATTCTAATACAAAAATTCATCTGTTATTGCTAGTTTGCTCCAGGTTCCAATTAGAACAAAACATAACTCTTCATATACATTCTTTTTGTATTCAATTCCAAGATCCTTCAATGTAGGAACTCTTGAGGTTTCTATGGTTTTCTTCAGAAACTAACAAGAACTAACCTATTTTGAAAAGTTTGTAGTATTTAAGTGCAACTACCTATTGATAGGGGATCAGAAGTAAGTAAATTCAAAACATAAGTATGAAGAAATGTTTATATATAAATTTGTTACCATCGATCCAACTAACTGTACA
>BMAT01009888.1:331207-353773 GCA_019649035.1 Elysia marginata | reverse complement strand
GGACTAAACGTTGACCTGCCGAAGTAGGACTCGAACCCCGGACCTCTCGATCCGAAAGCCGAGCGTCTACCACTAGACCACAACGCCACACGTATACATCTCTTAAGGTCTATTACAATACTTTTATCATTTATCGCATATTTCATAAATTTCTTGGTGAGAATTCTAAAAATATTCTTTATACAGTAATCTACAGCTTAATCGGTATTTTTTCCATTTCTTAGATTTTTATTTTTGAGATAAGAAATATAAAGATAAAAAAACCTGTTTACTTCAAAGTTAAGTTTTTACATTTGAGGCATTTTCGTCTCGTACTTGTAGAGAAAAGAAGAAACATCATATATGACAATATTACTTCCAAAAGTGTTACTCATTTGGTCTGGAAGCTTCAACCTGATATTTCATTTCAAGGATTGCAACGGGTAGTGAAGAATTTATAATATGTTACTGTATAGTATAATATTAGACTCATATGTGCACAAGGCTTTAATTATGTGAAGTAGGATTGAAAAGTCAATAAATGTTGATAATAACAATGCTCAATATCAAATATCAGGTAATGCAAGTATAGGACGTCACGGTTGAATGCTACGTTCTTACAGCTATTTTCTTGCCCTCACAAATTAAAGAAGTGTTTAGGCCATTAAACTTTGAAAATTTATTTTAATAAGTAATACCATGTTCATTGGCAGTTTTGTTATACCACTAGATTTAGTTGTGATAGGTCTTGGCTTTTCTCCAAGTTTCAATACAATGGCAGGCACTGTAGAAAGTCATAACTTAACCTTTTTGCTTTTGCATGCATCATCACTCTGATTCATCATTCTTTTTTGTTTTGTGTTCTATTCCTGTTCTTCTGTGCTAATGATACAATGTATGTGTGCTGTGTAGAAACCAAATGGTTGAAATCTGAAAGTAATTGAAAAAGACTTGTTAAGCAACAAAACCAGCCCGAAGCCTAATTTTCTCAGGGCACCTGCAGTTTCGGGTGACAGGTGTTTGATTTTCACAAGGCTCTACAATTTCTCTAGACTTACAGCAACTTAGGTTGCAATTTAAAAAATGTATTTTAGCAACATCATATATATACGTAACTGTAGGTCCGTCGAGTCTTTGTTAATTAAATATATTTCTGTTAAATCTGTTATATGAAACTATTGAACTTTTTTTTGTTCAATAGACATAACTTGAAGCAATGAACAATTTAAAGGTTGCAGGATAAAGATAGTATTATTGAGCTTTGTGGAGCTATATTGATAGAAGTGTGTTAAACTACAAATGTCGAGAATTAGGATCAAACAAAGCTTTTTTTTTTCTTAACAACGCTTTGCAGCTTGATAAAGGAACTGCTTAGTATTAATTGCATATATATCGGCCTCAAGATGTGTGAAATTGCAGGAGCATCACCAAGAGAAAATGGGGGCAGGTCTCTTGACAGTAAAAAAATTCAAATGTTTAAACATATTAAATCTTTGTCAGAATAGCACTTCTTTGGACCTCAACTTAGCAAACTGGACATGCATATCATAATCGTTTCTTTTATGTTTCAAATGTTTAAATCAAGATAAATCTAACTGTTTCAGGTTTTGAAATTGGCTATTTGTGATGTAGAGTTCGACAACATTCCTTTTTATTATATTGAATAAGTTGTCAGCATAATATGTGGTGACTTTTCATATTTAGATAGTTGACCGATTTTTTAATAACACATGTGCTTTATCTATTTGTAGATACATGTAGAAGAAAATAGGAGAGATTAATCACTGTGTGAATCAGTGAGCAGAGCTAACAGTTGTCTCACAATGCACTTAGATTCTAGTTCACCAGCTTTGCAGGTCCACACGCTGAAAAACCGCAAAGACAGGAGATGAGTATGCCATAAGCATTGTCACTCTCAGTTGTTTATTGCAGCTTGTATCATTCATACTGGTCTTTGTTTCAGCAACAATATGACGTCTGCTAAAGTTGTGCAGATGTCCTTTAGACTGGGGTTATTCAAGCTGTGTTGCTCTAAGGACCTTCTCTTGAACCACTTAGACCTAAAAATGAAGCAGGCTTTTATTTGTATGTGGTTTAGAAAATAGACACAATGCCATTTTAGACTGAATGAATCATGAAATTGATAAATACCAAAGTGGCGATTTGTAAATGCAATGTACCTTTTTGTGCTTAGTGTCTCTTAAAATTCGGCCAAGAAAACAGTCTGGTTTCTCTCAGATATATAATTGAATACATGAAGTCATTTTCGATTTTCATGTTTCTTTTGTGGCCTGTCATTTTTACCATTATTTCAAAATAATGTTTGGGTCGTAAGTGAACGTGGATTTACGAACTTCAGGGTAAAGAGATACATGTGGTACATTAAGTTATAGACTATCCTCATTGCTATGGTATGAATTACTATGATATCATTACCGAGTTCATGGAGGTCGTGTCGTGTAACATTTTTAACCAATGTAACTAAAAAAAGTATACATATTTTAAAAGGCTATATATATATATATTCAAAACTTTTGCCCCGTTCAAATCTGTTCATCTGTATTGAATCCAAACACTAGACAGCTATTCAAAGAACGGTGTACGTGAAATCTTATCTTGCTGCAAGCTGTTGTACATTCATGTATGAACGTTAACTCGTTATATAATCATGCCATCAAATCTAACAAAGCTTCTTCTGTTAGGGAATGGTGTAACAATAGAAGACTGAAGCGTGTAACTCATGGCATTAGAGATTTTGCGCGTCGACGACGAAAACGTAAGATGCAATAACGCCCATAGGCATAGGTAGCATGGGTTTTGCAGCAGACGATTGGCTGACGGGCCCCGTTAGCCCATCAGCCATCTTGGATTGCCTTCGCTACTGGCTTCGTTCCCCTGAGCGGGCCGCGGGAATGATTACTCCAATAGACTTCTGTAGGTAACACCTTAGGCACGGAAATGGGCTTCAAGGGTAACACTATAAACCCTGAAGCTATAAATACTAAAGAGCGCCTTTGATGTCATTGGCTGGGCTATTTTTTAAAGCCTTGACCCCATCACGATGCTTGATACCACATCAAAGGTTTAAACAAGGTTTAAAATGGAAGGTCTAGAAAGCATTAAATGAAGCAGATTGGAAGTACTGTTGGCTTTCTTGGCCTCTGTCGCTCTCTGTGATGAGAGACTGTGATTCTACGATTCGCTGTTGAAATCTTTAAATCTATAGAATCCTATAGATCTTGAGACAAAGATTTCTTTTCCAATCATTATTGATAAATTAACGTGCCAAATACTTACTTCTCCTTTTTTATTTGAGCGCGACTAAATCTAGGGAGACGTGACGTCACCTACAGAAGTTTTCATTCCCGCCAGCGGGCCCGTGGCGCATAAAATCTATTGAAAGCGCTATCTACTACCATCAGTAAATTCTTATGCATCGTGTACATACATAAACTGCATGTAGGCCAGGGTCATTTAGCCGATATAAGGAGGCTGTTTATGTATGGTCGATATTTTTTTTATATCTCAAAGACATTTGACAATGTTAAACTTCCTTTACTATACAAGTAATGATCAAGATTCTCTATTGTCCTTTACAGGTTCATTTGTTTGGTTTATAACAGTTTGCAGCAACAAAATATGCAATCATATTCAGTTAGAGAAAGTCAAAACAAAGCAAAGACCTACAACATACACATCATGTATGAAGTACATAGTTACAAATATTTTTTTGAATGCCAAAAAGGAACTGCGATATCGTTTTGGCTTATATTTTTCTCATTATCTTGTTTGATTGAATAATTAATGTTATAGGTCACATTTTAATTTAATGGACATTATCTTATTAGGCAGTTAATTTAACAGCTCAAGTGGTGAAAATTTTCAGCATTGTTATTATTCGTCTTATTTTTCGACTACTGTTGTCGCCCCAGCAGCCGCAATCACGCTCTCGATTATTGTATAGTAGAACAAATATAACAGGCTGCGCTCTACATAAAAGATACCCAGTTTCCTAAGAAAGTGATGTCTTGTATAGATCTCTCTAATTATACTCTATAGATGCCTTCAAGCTCCAATTTAGTGCATGAATATGATTATACCAAGATGTTTGAAATCGTTAACAATATCAACTTCCTCGTTATCAATAAAAAGTGGTAGTACTGTTTGCTTCTTTATCCTGAAATCGAAAATGAGTTCTTTGTCTGTTTAACATTTAAAAGAAGGATATGATCTTTGCAGCACTTTGAAAAACATTTTACCGTTTTTGTACAATTCGTTTCTCTAGTTTATATAAGCAAAAATAACATAAAGAAAGCCATAGCAGGCTGTGCAGGGAATGGTAACAAATAAGGAAAGAGAAACAAGTAATATTATGAATGTAGGCTAATTTGCTCACAACTTTTCAATGTGGGTGCTTTAATTTTATAGTAAAAGACTAAGCCGAAGACGTTAGGGAATTTTTGTGTCTGTGTCTGCCTGTGAAATATGCCCAGCACCAGTTAGGAATGTCATGTAGTAATAAAAAGGTTTAAAGAAAAATTTTCGTCATTTCAAAGAACTGGTGAACGAAGTTCGTTGGTTTCTACAATTTTAGAGTTTAATTTTTAATTATATGTACATGTATGCAGAAAGGCTGTAAATTGGATATGATTCCTGGATTCAGCCGTAGGCCATAGCTCAACACGGACACGATCAATTATATCTATTACCAGGCAACTTGCATAGTCAGGGTTGTGATGGTATAGAGAAACTAGGATAACGTATCAGCAATCAATATGTGCCAACACTACAGATAATAAACATGGTGTCTTTATCTACAGGCCTGTAGAATTGTAGGGGTCATTTAATAGTGCAATGGTCTTGTCAACCTTTGGCTCTCGTTAGAGCTATCTGTCAACCTGGTTTACCGGCCTCCATTGCTCATTTCCTTTCTTCTTTGTTTTAAACCACTGTACGGCATGTCGATGTATCTTGCTGTGACTTTTCTATTGATAAATTTAAGCCTTGCTGCTTGTTACCAAATTTTTCCCTTTGTGTCTCTCTCTGTCTATCTCTGTCTCTCTCTGTCTGTCTCTTTCCCTCTCTCTCCCTACCCTCCCCCCCCGTCTCCCGTTCCCTGCCTCTCTTTACTTCTATTTCTCCCCCTCTCTTTTCAACCATGCTTAGCATCCCTCTCTGCCTGCCTCTCTCTCTCTGTTTTCTTCCTATGGCATATGCTGATATCCCTTGCTAAGCCTTCACTCTCTTCTTTTTATCTCCCTTCCTACCTTTCTGACTCTCTTTCTCGATATCTTTCTATCTATCTATCTATCTATCTATCTATCTATCTATCTATCTATCTATCTATCTATCTATCTATCTATCTATCTAGGCGCCTGTATAATGTGTATCCATACCGGGGAAAATCTCAACTAAATAATGTTTAGGAACTCAAGGTATTGTTGCACATATCTATCTATCTATCTATCTATCTATCTATCTATCTATCTATCTATCTATCGATCGATCTATCTATCTATCTATCTAGCTATCTATCTATTTATTCTTCCACCTGTCTGTATTGCTAAAAACAAAACAAAACAAAACAAAAAAAGCTCTTCCAACAAGTTGAGCCTTATTGAAGATGATGTGCACTATCTCAATCTCTCAAATGTCATGGCACAATAAAGATCTTATCATATGACTGGCCTTGAACCTTTTTGTCATTCCAAAGTCTGATGCATCACAGCTATTTGGTGTGCGAATTTTTAATCCACTGGCAGACCTTACTATCAGAACACATTGATTGAGCATTGGTGTATACCTCATAACTGTGTAAAATACGTCACTGTTTTAAAACAAAGGTTTTCTGTTATTTCTTTTTTTGTACTTGTTTTAATTACTCATCAAATACTATTTATGAAGCAATTGAAGCTTACACAACCAGGTAATTTGTCACATGAGATTTTTGACATAGGAGACTGTTAGTGGTAGACTTAGTGACTTCCTAATATAATTATAGATGCATGTATGTAATATACATGTATATTTAATCACATAGTGTAAAATTCCTTGGACATTTTATACATTAATGTTTTATTATACAGTAATGACTAGATCTACCATTGAACTTATAATAAATTTTCATACTGTTGACATTTTCATTGAATGCATGTTCCTATATCATTCTAACAAAAAAATTATCAGTTGCTGGTCAGCGGCAACCAGATATTTACTTTAATTGCTATAGTGAAGGTGAATTCATCATAATGCTATTGTGAGATGAATTAATTGATTATGTTATAGCAAAGTGAAATTTATGACAATGCTATGATGAGGTCAACTTTATGATAAAAGCTTGTGTATTATATTGATCCTAATTTCACGACTATTTTGATGACGTTGTGACTTTAAAATTTTATTTGGGACTCAAATGTTTGGAACTTTTGGTACTATACTTAATTATCTTTATTAATTTATTTGCATAACAGATAAGAATCATGTCTTTTAGTCTGAGAAACTCATAAAATATCTTCTTTTTTTGCGATATAAAATTCATTATTAGATTGAAAGGCCCACACCACAAGGTAGCAGATAGATAGAATTAAAAGATTTTTTTTTTTGCGTGATCGTGAATAAATCAAATTCTGGGATGGGTTGAAATTCTGCACTAAAACTGAAAGAAAACAAAAAGACCAAAGTACTGGAAGATTTGTTTGACACCTGTTCAAAATGAGTCTCATGTGTTTTGATTTAAGGAAGTTTATATTGGTTTTTCATGTTGTTTTTTTTTTTGTTTTGTTTTTTGCTTCTTTCTAGTTTTTGCATTACTTAGTTTTCAGAAAAAGGACAAAAACTTCTAATTATATATGGATAATTTTGTTGTTGTTGAAATTATCAAATCTATTTTATGAGCTGCTTTGTAAAAACTACCAAAATCTGTTGTTTTTGTTTGTTTGTTTTTTTTTTAAATCCTGGACTCATCTGGAGATTTGCCCAGATTTTGAATTGAAAAGAATGTAAATATCCAGCTTTCATAATCAATAGGCTTATACATGTATAAGTGTTTGAAATAAAGTGCAGTGGAATCCTGATAAAGTCAACACAATGGGACCGGAAAAATGTGTTGACTTTAAGCAAGAGTTGACTTTAACCATAACAAAAATATAAAGAAATACAAAATCAGACTGACAAACAGAATTGACTCTAAGCAAGAGTTTCCCTTAAAGGTGTTGGCTTTCAGTGGATTCCACTATACATTTTCTTAATCTTTGATATTTTATAGCACGCATACATGATTTCAGATATTTACTGAACCTCAAATAATTCATACAACTTTTTTTTTCTTTTTGTGGTCTATTTAATGCTCTCTCGAAAATTAAGCAGCCTTTATCGAAGCAATTATTCTGTATGTAAGTCTTATTCTAATTGTTTCAGCCATTGCCGTTTTTTTTTTTTGCTTTGAATGTGTTAACTTTATATGCTTTAGAGTTATTTGACATGATTGATTGTGTAAGATTAAAACCAAGAGTTGCAAAAGTTAAGTCACATTAAATAACCTTTTAGTTCTACCATGAGTATCTAGTTATAATAAAATGTAATCAAAATATAGTTTTTTTTTTCTTCTTTGTCCTCAGAAGAAAGACGACGTGTGTTGAGATTCAATTGGGTGACAATTTTTTCCTATCTGTACAAATCATGCAAATGTCACCTGTAGTACAAATGTCTATAGTATCAGATTCTCAGATAGCATATATCTCTGACGTTTCCAACCTTATCAGAGAGTGGTTTGTATTGAAGCAACAATAATTATCTCTACACTTTTACAGCGCTGATAAGATCATCATTCTTGTCACAAACAATCTGTGGATCAAAAAGTGAACTTGGCAAACTCAGTGATAGAGAGGTATTGATGACAATTAGGTCCTTAAGTCTTGGAGGAAGTTTTTTACCTTACTGGGAGGTTTGATAGCTCTACAGCAGGACAAGAACCAACAAGAAAATGGTTGCGAAGAGGAGAGTAGTGTTGTTTGTGGTTGGCTTTTTAGGTCTGGCCTTCCTTGCTGTTGGATGTGGCCTCATCAAAATATTTGATGACATGATACACAAGCAGATCAGAGAGGCAAGTCTTAATTTTTTCCTTCACCGGAAAATAAGATTCTGACAAATTTTCTATGACAAAGGAGCCCCCTTTTTTAACCGTTAAAAATTGAAAAATTTTAAATACATAGAATTAGTGATTGACCTTTTACTTTCAAATATTAATAAATCATGTATTTCCCCATTTGAAGTTCAGGATAACATCCTATACCATGAAAATTATTCTTTCTCAAAACCCTGACATATGAAGTTTATGTAAACATTTTATGGTATGGTGGCTTCATATCAGTTATAAGTATGCAATGCCTGTTGGTAGTTGCTTTTAACAGGTTTTAAAAAGAAAACATATTTAACTGAAAGGAGAAAGTCATGATGATGCATACTCTTACTTCACTTAAGTTTACTTTCCATTCTATTCAATGAAAGGAGACAAAAAAATCTCTCAAGCAAAAGCTTATCCCCTCTCTCTCTCTCTCTTTCTCTCTCTCTCTTTCTCTTGCTCTCTCTCTCTCTATCTCTCTCTCACACACACACACACTAACACACACTCTCCCACTCTTTACATTATTATTTTTTTTCCTGAATCTTCCCATTCATTTTCCACCTCAGTTACCCCATCCCTTCCCTTTGCTCATTCATTTTTTTAAGTTGCTATTTATTTTACATTGTCCTGAATTGTTATTAATTATAAATTATTTCTTATAAAACAAATTTGTTAGTCCACTACTTTTTTTCCATGTGTTCTTGAGTGTGTTTTAAGTGAAATTTTTAATGTGTGAACTTCTTGTGAAGGACAGGAAAAAAAAATGTTTATTCTCTAACTTCATATACATGTATTTGTTAAAATTCTAAAAAAAAATACTTAATTCACAGCTTTATATTTTTAAAATAACTTTGCAAATATGTCTTGTTTTCTTTGCTCTGTCAATTTGATCAGAACATTCCTCTGAAGAAAGGAGGTGCCTCGTACAAGAACTGGCAAAAAACAAGTACTCCCATATACTTTCAAATTTTTGTGTTTGACTTGCAAAATCCAGACGAAGTTTTAGTAGGCAAGCAGCCAAATGTTATACAAAAAGGGCCATACACATATAGGCAAGTCTTCCATGTACTATTTATATTCTTTTTAGCCTTTTCTTTTGTGAATATTCTATTTAAACATGACATGACTGATTTTTAACCTATGTGAAAGTTTATTGCGAATCTCAAGATATACTTCAGCATAATAACACTTGTGAAACATTAAATCTTCCAACCCTTGTGCAGAGATTCCTAGTGCACAATTATTTTTTGTTTCTACCTTCTCATGGTTAATCCAAACATAGCTTATTTAAAACAAAGCCAACTACTTAGGTTACTAAGGAAGAAAATAAATCTTGTTCTTTTTTGTATTTTTCATTTCAACACAACTTTTAACCACAATGCTGGTATTTGTGCTCTAAAACACCAAGCTTCGATAAACTTTTACATAAGTAAAAAAATCAGTCAACTGTCAAGTCATGTCTATCACAGGGATAGGACAAAAAGGGACGTAACTCATAGTAATACTTAACTATACATGTAATTGATTTTTTTTCTTTGGTCTTATGAAACATCTTGCTGACATGTTTCTAGTGTCTAGCAATAATCAAAACTAAAAGACCATGGCGCAGCCCAAACCTCAAATGCCAAATGTCATAAAATTAGGTTCTGTCACTTAGTCACAACAGTGATAGTATCAAGGAAAATGGGACCCCATGCTTTCTATAAGCTTGAAACTGGTCTCTAAATTGTACACTGTAGTAAAATTGTCAGTAGTGATTTAATATTGTGAGTGTAGATGTAAAAGTACAACATGAGCTCTTCTGCTGCTGCTGTGACTAAATTAAATACTGTAATACAGTATACCTCTTATCATACCAGATATGAGAACAGAAAATAGATGCTTCCACTGCTGTTGTTACATTTGCTAACATTGCTTGTCCTACTGCCACTTTTACTTCTTTTGCCATTGTTTAGACATGAGATTCTGAAAACAAGAAACTTTGTAAATAATTCAAGTCAGATTTGAAAGGAAAATAGTGAGATAGAGGAGAAGATAAAAAAACTTCCCTCTTCGTGCACTTTACAGTGCGATGCAATAAAAGTAAAGAAAGATTCAAAATAAATTGTTTGATTAAAAATCAAGTTTCTGAAAACTGACTTACTGGAACAAAATGAATGGAGCAGCAGGAACATTTCAAGATTCCTTTAAAAGCCTCTCATTGTTGACAATATTTGAGATGCTATACATCATTTATAGCACATTTCCTTCTGCCAGTTGAACACTTGACTTTGCCAATTAATTGTTAGGTTTTTTATACTATTTTCTCCTCTATTTATGCAGAGAGAAAAGGGAGAAGAAGGAAATCACATACTATGGAAATGGCACCGTGTCGTACAAAGAAGACCAGTGGTTTGAGTTTGATCGCCACATGTCAGCTGGACCTGAAGAAGATACATTTACAAATGTCAATCTTCCCATGTTGGTAAGAAGGACTCAGTTTTGCACATAAATGCTTGAAAAAATATAGAATTATCTCCAATTACATTTTCTTAGTTGGATACACGTGGCTTGAAAGAAAGAAATGTATTTGAAGGTAAATACACATTATATCAAACTTTAAAATAATAACAGATTTCTTTACTTGACAAATCTTTAGTTACATCTTTGACATTTTTAAAGCACCATAAAAGGAAACTCACAAATGCCTTAAAATGCAGAGGCTAAAAAAATTGGATAATGGCTTATATGACTTTTTACAAAAAGGCTAGAAACTTTGAAGCTCTATCTTTGTCCAGCAAAAAGTCTTTATACTACAGATTTTAAAAAAATGTGTACAGTAATCAAAATTAAAAAAAAAAAATTATTTTTCTATCAGCAATTTTTCACGATATCTAACTTAAAAAATAAACTTTCAAACTTAAGAATGTTTTACATCAATAACAAGAGAGTGCTTTGTTAGTTTAAATAATTTTGCTTTAACACATTTTATATACTTTCCAGATTTATCTAGAATCAAATGAAATTGTGTCTTCCTTAAACATTAAATGTGCTTTTAAATGATCTCTTCATACTATAACATGCTTTGTGTTTTTCCACAGACCATTATTAATCTATTACGCTACGAGTTCATGCCACTGAAGTTGTTAGTGGATACAATGTTTGATGTTTTCAATGAAACACTGTTTCTCAAACTAAGTGTGAAAGATATTCTGTGGGGGTATCCAGATAATCTGCTCAAGGAGGCTCAGAAGATTGCTTCAGTCTTTAACGTCACCTTGCCCATCCCTGAAAAATTTGGGTTGTTTTATCAGGTAAATTCCCAATTATATAATTTGTTGGCGTTTTTTTCGCTTAAAATTTCAATAAGATAAGTTTGAATTATTCTTCTACGTGCTCTGTAATTAAGTTCGGCTTAATCTTCAAGGTATTGTGCTTTGTAGACAGGTTTAGACGATCCTTTCATATAATGTGCATTTAACTATAAATTTGACATAGGGCTTGGGGTATGATACTGTGAAAGTTTGGACTATTTTTTTAAACCCTTTTCACCCTGCACCCAAACAGCACCCTCTATCTGGCCTCTTAGAGGAAATTTGGCTATATTTTATGACATAATTGATCAAGTGTCATATTTATGCATATTCTTCACTCAAACTGTGTCATGATATGATACAATTACAAAGTAGTAGTGTTTTGGCTTACCTTTAATTATTGCCAATACTCCACTTGGATGTACCAGTCTGGCTAGCATGTTGCGCCGGGCTTCTGACCGGTATCGAGCGGAGTTAGAGGTTAGAAGGGTTGACATGATTTTTAGTATCTCTGTTTCAAAAGTTACATTTTTATTTATCATTTCACTTAACCAAAGCTAAGAACTGGAAATCATTAATGTTGTCCATATATGTGACTTTTTGAACATCTTTTTATTTTTATTTTCCTTCAGAAAAATGGCACTGATGATGGTGTATACCTTATTGATTCTGGAATCCAAGGCATCTCTCATTTTGGACAAATTTATTTTTGGAATGGACAAAAGTAATTATTTAAAATTTTAGATAGAGACAAAACAAGAACATGTATAAATGTAAAAAAATGCATCCTTCATAGCTGGTTTTCTTAGTTGAAAAAAAAAATTGCATCTTTAGGTTCTCATTCTTAATTTCTTCTTAAAAAATTCCTGATTTGTTTATTTTGAAATACCAATGACATACGTACTATTTGCTCTGTACTAAAGATTTACACAAATTTTTATTTTCACCTTGTTTGTTTCACTTTTGCATTTTCTTCCTCTTTTTTATACAGAAAACTTGATTATTGGAACTCTGGAATTGCCAATGCAATAAATGGATCAGGTATGTTTGGTATTTATTAGAGATAATTTTACAATCACATGTGTTACAGGGATGCAAGTTTTCCAATTTTAATTGGAATTCCGATTTTTTCGTCTCCCCCGATTTTTCCGATTATCGTATTCTTTCTTCAACCAGACAATCAGCAACAAAAAAGTCGGAAAAATTATAAACTTATTAAAGTAAGAACTTAAACGGAGAAAAGAGGACCGGAAAATCGGAAGCGAATTACAAACCTTTTTCCGATTCTATGGCGATACCGATTAATTCTTTTTGTTTATCCGTTAGTCGATTTCCTTTTATATTTTATTTGTATCCTCATAGTCCGATTTCTTTTTCGTGATGAGTTCGAAACTGTCCACACAATGGCCAATGGGTGTAAAAATAAAAAAGAAACTGAAAGTATGCTACTGATGATTTTTCTTGTTTATCTTTTGTATACTCCGTGTAGTTCTAGGCCTAGTCATGAATAAAGTTATCTTACGATAATACGAACACATGGTTCTATGACTGCTCAAAACATCGAGAGTCCTTTATAATCCTTTCTTACATTACATCTAGATCTAGCCCTGAGCAATCTTGTGCTTTTCGCCTTTTTTAGCCAAGAGCGATCTTGTTCAGTGATATTTCATATTGTGATTGCTGTACCTCGTTGACATTTCTAGATCTGTTTAATTTTCAAGCAAGTGCCAGGCTAGATGCTTTTAAAAACTCTTAGATCTAGTAGTCTTACTCTTCAAATCTAGATTAGATCTATTCTATCTCTCTATAGATCTTGATTAGACATGGAGAAACAGTAGCTAGTCATTAACTGACTTAGCCTTACTGGCTTACACTAGAAAATCTAGATCTAGACTCTAGTAACATTTGCTAACAATCTAGATTATGATCATGGTGGCCATTCCAAGTCTAGATCTAGCCCAAATTAAGTTCTTGGATTGGAAATCTACAACATCACATTGTGTTTCTATTTCAAAGAACAAATGAAGGAGAAAGACATCAATGGAGACTTTTATTCTAGTTATAGCAGGAAAAATTTCGGACAAGGATGGTGTTGCATGATGTTTGCTGTGCAAAAGGAGAGTTTCTTACCAAACTGGTAGCAAAATCATTTTTGCTAGACACTGAAAGGCTGGCTTTAGTAATCAGAATAACGCGCGCTCTGAAACTTCCATGAAAAAATTTCCTGCTTTTTTGTCATGAGCTGCTTGCATCCCTGTGTGTTAGATTTAGACGTTGTATCTGTATGTTTTTATTTTACAATTACACATGTTAGATTTCGACGTTGTATCTGTATGTTTTTTTTTAACTATTTAAAATAAAAAAAGATTTATTTTATCTCTTTACACTAAGGGCTGTAACTGTACAAGCTTTACTAAATGTATGTGTTTAAAGAAATAATCAATGCAAATTTTAAGATTATGAAACAGTCAATTGCATTTGCTTCAAAACCTCCATCTCATACAGATAATAGAATCAGGGGATTGGGATGTTTTGACAGATTTTAAAACATGGGCCATTTGACCAAAGCTATCAAACTTTTATGTATTGTGAATTATATTCTTATGATTTCTTGCCCTTTGAAAGAGCTAGATTCAATCTAAGAAAGCCTATAACCAATATAATGGATAAAAGCAACACAGCCTGTGTGGTGTTGTGAAGACATTGATTCATATTTTTCCTACCATTTCTATTCTCTTAGATGGCACTCTCTATCCTCCATGGACAGACACATCAGATACCAAGTTTCTCTTTTCTTCTGACTTGTGCAGGTGAGATGGCCTAGCATACTATTAGTATTACTTCATTACAGTGAACTCAACATTTGACATCACTGTTTTCTCTGTTGCATATAAAGGCCTTTAAACTTGTACAAGTATCTTCTCAGTAGGTATACTGCACGTAGTCTTGATTTTGAAGGCTAATGTTTTTTCCACATCTGTATGGATGTTGATAAAAAGAATACCTTGTTTTCTCCTTTAGATCACTGGGTATGGACTACAGACATTCTGTGAATGTGAAAGGAATACCACTAGACCAGTTTGTGGCCCCAGATTACACGTTTGGGAATGTGTCTACTAACCCTTACAATGCTGGTTTCTGCACCCCACCTGGTAACTGTCTTCCTGCGGGTCTTCTCAATGTTAGCGCTTGCCGCAGTGGTAAGTTGTTTACTTAGTGTTTTGTTGTTTTTTTTTGCGATAAAATCTTCTTTTGGCCTTATAGCTATTTCACACATTATGTTTATCATTTATAGAGATGTTTGGCTCTGCTGGTGTTTCAAACATTTAAAAATTATACAAAATGCATTTGTCCTTTAGGATACACGAATGATAACTCTTTCTTTTACCCAGGTGCCCCTGTGGTTATGTCAATGCCTCACTTCCTTGGTTGTGACCCTGGTGTGCAGGATTATGTTCAGGGTATTCATCCCATTAGAGAAGATCATGAGAGTCACATTGATGTTGAGCCTGTAAGTAGATCCAAAAGATAGACATATATTTTAAGGAGTTCAGAGCAAAATTAGACGTTTCCATTTCAAAATCAGAAAAAATTAGCACTTATTTTTCATGTTCTATCTCCTTTATACCAGGAAAAGTAAAGACCACATAGACTTACCACAGCTATGTTCAATTTTCAACAAAACAACTTTCAGAACAGGAAATAATTCTAATTAAACATTGATTTGAATGAAATATTTACAGCAGAGTAAAAACGGTAATCAAGTTGGATATAGCTGACATTACATACATTAAAAACTTTTTTTTTTTCCACAAAGAGATTATTAAATAGAACCTTTGACAATTTGAAAACTGAGACCCTATTATCAGAACACTTTGATCATTGAAGTAGACACTTGTAAAAGTAAATAGTTAATATTTCTCACCTTGTCAAGCCTGGATATATGAAATAAGAATGGAATATAAGAACATTTGCTTCTGTTGCAGATCACTGGAGTTGTGATGAGAGCTGCTAAAAGGCTGCAGATCAACACACATCTTGATAAAGTTTCTGGATTCAAGTAAGTTTTATTTAATAACCGTTATCCACTAATTATGGGCAAAAGCACAAGTTTTGATCCATAGTGAATATATCTAAAACAAAATTGTACTCAAAGCATTTAAATTCCTTAACCCTAGCAGTGTCACATATTAATTTTTGTGTTATAGTTTCCATTACCTCTAGAGCTAAAAATGAAATTCCAGTTTAATAGGCCGACTTTATCGGCTGACCAACACTTTGTGGGTTAAAAAGACAGTTGCTCATTTGTAGTGTAAGTATTTGTATCAAATTCTTTAAAATACTTTAAAAAGACAGTTGCTCATTTTGATCCAATGTTAATGAGCTTTATTTTGTGTGAGTATTTGTATACAATGTATAATTCTTTAAAGTACCTTAAAAAGACAGTTGCTCATTTTGATATAATGCTAATAAGCTTTATGTAGTGTAAGTGTTTGTATCTAATTCTTTAAAATACTTTAAAAAGACAGTTTCGAATTTTGATCCAATGCTAATAAGCTTTATGTAGTG
Organism: Elysia marginata; assembly: GCA_019649035.1. NCBI lineage: Eukaryota > Metazoa > Mollusca > Gastropoda > Plakobranchidae > Elysia > Elysia marginata. Next base: position 337,810 of record BMAT01009888.1, on the reverse strand, counting down.
TAAGTATTTGTATCTAATTCTTTAAAATACTTTAAAAAGACAGTTGCTAATTTTGATCCAGTGCTAAAAAGCTTTATTTGTCTCTATGAAATGTGTGAATTTATGATAATTCTGAGACAAAGCACTTAAAACAAGTTTCTTTTTTATTTTGCTCTTTGAATTGTCGTATTTTCCCAATCTTGTTGCAGTCAGAAGCCTTATACAACATGAAAAAGACTGTAATCGTTGAACTAGTATTTGGTGTACCTTAACTGTTTGAACAGTTCAGACAAATTGATGTATATTATTATATTATTGAATTTCTATTAAAAAATTGATGTATACTATTATATTATTGAATTTCTACTTAACATTTAAAAGCTTTCTCTCTTTTTTTTTTTATTTCAGTGCAACTAAGAATTTAAAAACCTTTTATATGCCAGTGCTGTGGCTAAATGAGGTAATTTATAGACCAGGTCTAAGTTTTTTATGAGGGTTGGTTTTTGAATTTTCAACTTAAAAACAAATTTTCTGTACTTCTTATTTGTGACACCATTGGTTTTTTTGCAAGCATCATCTGCAAAAAGATGAAACTAAACTGAAAGCATTTGTCTATTATTATAAAAAGCCAAAATAAATAACGGTCAGGTAATGTTGTTTATGAAATATGCTGAGAAGTATCTTTTCATATCCTGAAATTTGCAGTTTTCACTGATAATGAGTGGAAACAGTAGGCTCTAGAATGGTGTTCTTATATTTCTCCTTAACGTAAAATTTTTAGAATTATAAAGACCAAAAGAGAGAAATAAAACTTAAAAATTATTTGTGAAGACAGATTTGGAAATGTAAAATTTTAGTACATGGTATACATTTGTGAGCTCTTACAAGTACTCAAATTTAAGTTTGAATCATCTTGGTAATGTTTAAAGGGGTGAGCAAAGAAAAGGTTTTTGTTACTTTCTTTTCTGTCATCTTTTAACCATGTACACCACATTCTCTCTCTAGTGTTGCATTTATAGATGTCAGCAAATTAAAATATAAGTGAGAAGATCTAACAGAAATTATGACAAGCTCCACATATTTTTCCTCCTTCAAACCAACAGACTGTGCAGGACATGAGAAATAGACTCTAATATAGAAAGTGTCTTTTATTGATGAGATCTTCTGCTTAATAAGAGTGAGAAAGCTCCTTTATTTGTGTCATCTACGTGACTGTAATGTTTTTTAATTCAGAGTAAATGCGTGCTAAAATATATTTGTACTTGTTGTAAATCTGTGTCTTTCTTTATGTCTGTCAAGTTTATTACTTAGCACACTGTACATATTTTGTTCTCAGAGCGCAGAAATTGGAGCAGATGATGCCCACAAGTTCAAGTCTCAGGTTCTTGACATGCTGAAAATAACAGATGTTGTGAAGTATGGACTTATTGCTCTCGGTGGATTCCTTGTCTTGTGCGTTTTGGGCATTGTTGTGGTTCGAAGGATGCGGCAAGGGGTAAGCTCACCAATCTTATGGAATTTTTCTTGAAGATGTCATGAAAGGGAAGGTTGAAATATTATATGAGTTTAATTAAGTTCAATAAGAGAGAAAGAGTATAACACAACCAAAGTTAAATCACTACAATGGAAAAAAATGAAGGTTGAGTCCAAGAAAACTGAACAATATGTAAAATAAACTTATAAAAGAGTTTAAGACAGATAAGGATCATGCAGTCAACCACAGTCATTCATTTTAGTGATAATGATAACAATCTTGCTAAATATGATGCAGCTGACAATTATGAAATGTAAGACTTAAGTTTATAATGTGTGTCATAGTCCCACAAAATGCTAGTTGGTTTGAGAAAATCGATATGTGAAGTAAGCTAAAAAAAAAAAGAGCATAGTTGCGGAATTTTGACTTTTATAGATATATACTTTGGACCTCATATCATCCTTGAAAGCTTTTTGAAATGTGAGAGGATCATATTAGATATCTTTATTTTGATCCCAGTTACTGCATTCGAAAGATCAGTAATCCTGGAAAACCATTAATAAGAAAATAAGGAAAAAGTATTAAAAGATTTAAAATTTTAAACGTTTTAAAGAGATCACAAACCAGTTCTCTACGGTACTTTGTTATCTTACTTCATGCCACCATTTCTATGATCGTTAAATATTACAAAATACATTACTAACGATAAATAATGGCCAAGAAAGTTTTGTCAAATTTTGACCTTTATGTATAAATGGTCAATTTTGTCTGTTTAAATATCATTGCAACTGGACTCATTTTCTGATTATAATCACAAGGATATAATTGGTCCGAAAAAAATTTTTATGCACATTTCCAAATTTAGAGATGTACATTTTAAAAAGTACTTCAGCTTATTGCTATAGATAACGGAGTTAATAAATATTTAGATGGACTATATTTTTGTGTGCTATAAAAATGTTTCTAGTCATCATTCTGTTTCAGCTATTGTTTTATCTTTATAAATGAAGTCAAACAACTGAACAAAATCTGGTAATTTTCCCCCCACCAAATTGTCTTCACTTAACCTTAACAAACTGACTCTCTACAGGAATCTGGCCAGCTGAGAGTGAACACTGATGATGATGAACCACTGCTAATGCCTAATGGAAATATCAGGTAATACTGGGAGGATTCATGGGAAGATGCCAGATTGCTCATATGGGGTTATGATTTTGTTATTAAATTATTTTTGTTTTAATCTTTACCCAAATGGTACAATTTTGTGAAAAATTACTGTGGGTCAATGATAAAAAAGAATAATTTTTATTGATGTAAGGGTTAATTTGTTGAAAGAAGTTATTTTGCTGCTCAACAGCAAGATGGGTTTTTTTTTTTTTGTTGACAAGAGCAAATCAAATGAACATACATCATTGTTTGTCCTTTAATGCAGTTGAAGCCAAAGAACAAAAACGCAGGGTAACTACCTCAACAGGAGTAGCAACAAGTAAACAGGACCATTTTTTAAGTTAAGTAAATTTCATTTGATAAGAGGTAGCTTTATAGCTTTATAAAGATTGAAAAATGTCACTAATTTTATTCAAATATGGCTGTGATATCTGATTTGTAAGAAATTCGGACTAACTTTCTGTTAATTGCAGCTCATTCATCTGTCAAACATGTAATGTTAGTGTCCAACTGTAAAAAATGTTCATATCATCAACAGAAACCTTCAGCTTTGAATTTTACTACCATTTTATAATATTCCAATGTTTTAATGTAAGATTTTTTATGAAAAAGTTTTTGACATTTTATGTCCAAGGGGAGAAAAAAAAATCATAACTATATCTTGCACTGACTGCAAGTAAGTCTGTATTTTAAATGTTAATAGTAGAACAAGAAAATTAATTACAGCTTCTTAGTCGTGAAGATTGTAATTGCCATATGTATTTGACACATCTAAATTTTACTTGTTTTTAAGTAATTTTAAAAAAGTACAATACCTAAATTGTCAAAAGCTACTTGCGTAAAAATAATATTTTTTTTCAGCATGTGCCTCGTTTGGTTTGGTTGTGAGAAATAAATATTGTGCCATGTGGTTCATGGCCCAGCTATTAGAACACTTGTAAACATTTTCTTTTCCATCTTTTTCTCTTGATGTAGATGTTGAGTAAATTATCTTTAAAAACTCATTAAAAATCAACAAAAACAAAAACTGGATAACAACAGTTTTTTCCTCTAACAAACATTCAGTATCACACAAATTGTATTCTTTGGTGCCTTTAAAATCCTTGGTTTGCCATTTTTGTCTTTGCTATTTTAAATTAATGAAATTGCCTGATCAAAAAAGTCGATGTTGTTAAATTTAACCTTCAAGGTTATGTGTATTAAAACTTATATGATCCTGTATGAGTTCATTCATTTTTTTTGCCATTCTTTTTTTTTTTTTTTTTTGTATAAATTGTTGCTATTTTTAATGTGTGTGCGTGTTTTTTTAAAAATAAAAATGATGGTCAATCTATAAGATTAGAATATTTTACTGTTACGTGTAGAGTTTACTTAACCTTACTGACACAATTGTGTTTCAAGCAGTTAATCTGGCTTAAATAAATATTTTTACTGTCTTAAGTCTTCCCTGTTAAAGACTTTTGAGCAGGTGAGGCTTTATGGCAAAAATATCAAAGATACTTTCTTACAATAATCTGCATGCTATTTAGAATATTATTTCTGATATAGTTTGGTAAACTTGATAATCAGTCTTTTTTTACAGAGCAGTGTTTGTTTAAACAACATTTGCAAAATAAGTGAATGCACAGAGAAAACTGGCATTGTAACTGTACAAACGATTTTTAACTCCTAACTTTTGTTAGAAGTTGAAAGATTTTAATGGTATGAAATTAGCTGTGGGGAGAAAGTGAAAATGCCCAAAATGTCTTCATTTAATATGATTCGAACCTTTAACTTATTCTTTTCAAAGAAGCCCTTGTTAGAATGATTTTAAATACATCAAAACCCAGGCTTTGATTTGTTCAATGTTCTTTTTAATTGCTTGAGATGCTTCTATGGATCTAAGTTCTGACTGCAGGTCTTAGCGCTTTGAGGATTTTGCAGTATTTTAAAATTATTTATTCTTAAATTTTTTAAAAAAAATTTTCATGGAATTGTAAATAAGTGCCAGGATATTGGGAGTCTTCTTTTTTATTTTAGTAACTAAAATTTACACAAGACTGTCCTTTTTATTTCAGTCTTTGTTAAATTTTGTTTGTGTATGTTGGCCATTGTGCACAAAGTTGAAAATTGTAAAACTGGGTCATTTATATTTCTATTATGCTTTATGTTATTCACATTTTATGTATGAGACTGGATGAATCAGGAGCTTTGTGTCATATGCAGTTTTTGTACATACCGATATGAACCAGACTTTATTACCCTATAGTACAAGCAATTGATGAACCTTGACTGCAGTAGTCACAAGTGTTGTATAAGAAACACTGAAGAATGCCAGTACAAAAGTTTTTACCTGTAATTTTTATTATATTTAGAAATTTTACACTTAACATACCAGTATGAGTTGATTTTACCAAAATCATCAAAAATCAATAAAAAAAAAAAGACTCATTTTATTTTAACAATTTGGAGAAGACTACATTTGTACATGTTAATTTGAGCCTTTCCTACCTGCCAGATGCATCTTTGCCTTGTTTTTACAAATAATCTTCTTCTTAAAGTTCTTTGATAAATTACAGATTCTTCATGTCCTCTCTTTTGAGAATGTCTTCAGGCAAAGGTACCATTTACAGTGATTGCAGGGCAAATTTCTCACAGATTATATACCATAAGTTAAATTATTTTAGGGACAATTTCAAGTAAATCTTTTAATGTTTCTTTGGTTCTGCTGTTACATCTAATTCAGGATCAACTTGCAATTTATCCAAAGATAATCAACTTTTTTTTTCTGTGCCATGCATTCCTCGGCCATGAATCTAACTAGCTTAATTATCCTTACTTCCATAAAAAGGTTGGTGTCATATTTATCAACACCATGCTCCTCATAGTCATACTAATCATTTTATGTACAAAAAAAATTGATGCAAAGAAATGCTTTGTCCAAATAGAATGCCACAGATTTTTGAGTACTCAGAAATAATCTTCTGTGATTGTTTAGCATAGCAGAGGTGTAAAATATGTATAGTGTACTTGTTGTTGAAACTTTTAGTTCTAGATTAGTCATCTTCATAACCAACAAATAAAAGTAATTCAAGTCTGATAAGAAAATTATTGGTTAATGGCTTGTCAAATAAAAAAGCAATTTTTTGCCCTGCTTTATAAGAGGGCTTTATCTTATTTTTCAACCATGTTTATCTGATCTGGCTTAGGACTTATCTTTTTTGGAGCACAGAAGCTATGCCTTCTCATTCTCATTTAAGCAATAAACTTTTCTGTTAGCTCTGTGACAGTGGTGCGAAATGATAACTGATAGTTTAGAATCAAACTATTGATTTTTATGTGTGATAAGGCTATTTTGGTATAAAAGGTATAAAATGCCTAAGACAAGAAGTAGCACGTCTCACAACACTTATGATGAGCCCTTCTAACTAAAATTGTTTCCACTATGCTAATTTATAGTTGAAATGTTCTCTTTCTCTTTCACTCTTATCTCTATTATTAACTCATTCTTTCCTTTTTTGTATCTTTATCACTCTTTCTCCCATTAATTTCCCTCTGTTTCTGAGGTTTTGTTTTCTTTTTTTGTAAAGTGCAATAAGAATTTCATAAATATTTCATACTTTTGCTTTGATGTTACATTATTGGTATTATACATAGAGCCAAATATATTTACTGAACATTTTAGGCATATCAAAATTGTTTCAGCTACCATTTTTTTCTTTTCGGTTTTTGTTGAACTCTGTGCCTTATTGTAAGTCTAGTCTCATGACTTCACTTTTATACGTTTGATTATTTCAAAGTTTTTTGTGCTTTTCCTCCCTCTAATTTTTTAATTGATCATTTAAAATGGAAGTGGTGATAATTTTGTGAGAGGATACCCTAATTTCTTAACAAAAATATGACTTTGACTCTTATTCTACACCAAAGCCAATGCCAAGTTTTTTCCTTTTCTAATAGATTTTAAAATCAATTTTCTCTTCTTTTTCTTTTTTTTTTTTGGGGGG
>BMAT01009888.1:275190-310274 GCA_019649035.1 Elysia marginata | reverse complement strand
TGATTTTTATACATAGCGGTAGTTTATATACACCGACAAAAAGATGTTCTCAATACTCGTGCGCACAGCACAAAGGCGAAAAACATTACTAAGGTTGTGTTATAAACCCTGTGAAAATGTTCCTGTGTTTATCTAGCTCATTTTCACCGTTCGTAGAACGGGTTGCTCAGCTAGTGATCATTATTCTCATATTATGTAGGGAGCCGCATAGAAATATGTGAAAACAACAGTTTATGAACAGCTATATGACAAAAGATAAACCTACCCCTAACTTGACAGCACTTCTATCATCTATGTAACATGAATGTAAAGTGCCTTGATAACACTAGTCTACACCAATCATGTGATGATAGGCAGCTCTTTTCTTTACCAGTTATCTCCAGTGATGTATTTTTCTTAAGGCCAATCTGTAATAAGCCAGATGGATCGCAACAAAGGAGCTGATAAAGAATATAATTATGTTCATGATAAAACAATTCGGTTGAAACGACCGTCGAAGCAATAAGAATGTAAGCTAGTTCTGAAAGGCGTTTTGTAATGAAAAGCCGTTTCCTTTTAGATGCTAGTACTTGTGACATATTGAATTCTATTAACAAAACCAGGACCTAACCAGGACCTGCCAGGGCCCTTCGCTCAAGTCATTTTGGAAAAAAAGAAAAGGGTACCGCTGCTCAAAGTTAAAAGCTACTGTGTCAAACCATAAATAAAATTGAATTTAAGTATAAAAAGGAAAAACTGCAGTTAATAAGGTAGGAACAATTTATGAATTTTTACCTCAATGCTCTTTAGCTTTAACGCATTTTTTGACACTCAACCGGTTTCCATTTTATTGTTATTATTATACTGTTCATTATTCGCTTTAACAATTGAATTTCTTTTGCTACCGGTACTAGTTATCCAGAGGAATTTCGATTACTTAACGTAATTATCTCCGTATTCGATCTTTCTTATATTTTCAAAATTAATATGAATGTGTCTTCCTGAAAGAACAGGCATCTTCATCTTTCTTGGCTGCCTCTTGACCAACGCACCATCGTTTACTACTTCAACGCTAGAAATCGACGACTAAAACAGCGGCGTTTATTATTAACAATTTTGAAAAATCAATAGCTTTCCGATCCAACAGAATCGTTGTGTTGCTCCGTGTAATATCCACATAATTTATTGGTTGGCAAATGAACTGCAGAAACAAAATAGGGATGGCATAATTTGATAAACACATGCTATAGATCAACAGCATATAATTTCGTACTTCAATCTCTTTTTCTGTCAGTAACTAGGAAGAAGAATTTATTTCGTCGATCAACAAGACAACCTCTCTTTTAAAGTGAACATGGCGTCCTTAGATTTCGCTTTAAGTAAAGCATGTATAGCATATCTGGGGTTTTGGGCTTTTTAAAAATCTTAGTAGTTTGTAGAGAAGAATGAAATCTTTGAATATGGATTCTTAATCTTATGCTAACGTTTTGAAAAGATAACAAGGTAGGATTCTCTTTAGCATTGCCTTAAACCTTTATTACTATTAGCCTTTGGGTGTGCCGTAAGATATATTGATTTTTTTAAATTTTGAGCAAACATTGAAATTATATTGCGAAGTGATTGCCTTTCAAAATTATCTCACAAACACGAAATGATTTTTGTGGCACCACAGCTGGCATTTTTGTGTGAAGGAAATAATAAAAATTTTAGTTTTATATTTAGCAAGCATTTCAATATCGAAACTATCGAAACACAATTTTGATTGACCAGTATGTTTTTCTCCTTAACTGCATAGTTACTCTGAATAATTATTGTTTTGCGGTACTAAATGTATTGTTTGAATCCTCTGTTCAACAAACACAACCTGCAAATTGTCCGATACTTAAGTCAGTGCTTGTGGACCAAAGCTGAGGTGCATTGAGGCCAGTAGAAATGATGTATGCACTTACACAAAATGGAGGGTTTCTGTGCCTAATTCTATCAATAAACACCGGAACTGATCCGAATTTTCAAATAAGAATTCAGCAAAATGAAAAAAAAAACATACCATGCACCCACAGGCTAAAAGCTGAAGTGAAAGTGGTGAAAACATGACAAGCGAAACCTAGGCTGGATCTAGATGTACCTAGTCTGTGGACGAAGCTATCTTCTAGATTTATATCTAAAATCAAGATTTTATTTCATGCAGAGTTCAACAGAGGAGGTTGGGAAGCGCGCGAAACTATAACTTAATCAAGTTCAGCCAAACTTTAGAAACAAAAATACTAAGCGAAGGTAACTAAAATCCTTGCTGGGGGTATAATTAATTACTTGAGGCTATGCAAAAACAGTCAATACAACATTCGACTGCTCATTACTGCACGGTCTGATTGTAGCCAAGACCACGTTTTATCTAGAAATTTAAAGACAAACCATGAAAAAACTCCTGTGCATTCACTCAAACCACTAAGATTAAATAGTAGGCCTACTGCCGTCTTAAGATGATTGAAGTTTTGACTGCTATTTTTTTTGTTAAACTAAAAGCGGGTGGTGTGAACAACTTTATTGGTTTATTATTTGTTTTGGGAAATGACACAAAGGAGCGGATAAAAAAGACAAAGAGAGTGGGGAGGAGTAAAGGCTAGAAGGAGAACAAAAAAGAAGAAGAGGAGTAGGGCCAAGAGGGAGAAGACGATGGTAACAAAACAAAGAAGGAGGTGAACTAGAAGAAGAAGAAGAAGAAGAAGAAGAAGAAGAAGAAGAAGAAGAAGAAGAAGAAGAAGAAGAAGAAGAAGAAGAAGAAGAAGAAGAAGAATAAGAAGAAGAAGAAGAAGAAGAAGAGACGACCGAAACAAAGAAGAAGACGATGAGATAGTCCACGACAAGAACACCGACGAAAAGGAAGAACACAAAGATGACGGCAACGAAAACGATGACTAAAAAGATAACAACGATGATGAAAAATAAGACAATGACAAAGATGAATATAAAGAAAATTAAATAGAGAAAAAGAAAAGCTTTCTGTGTGTACCTTGAAGGTTAGGTTAGGTTGTTTGAATTTTAACGTCTCTTTACAACTACAAGGTTATATCAGAGACGGCGCTTGAGACAATTCAAAGCGTGCTGCCACACTGTGATGTAAGGAGCGCTTGCACACAACACACCCAGTCACATTATCCTGACACCGGACCGAACAGACTTAGCACTAAATCCGTAATGCCAGACACTAGGCGGATCAGCTGCTAATAAAGTCCTTGGTTTGACTCGGCCGGGGATCGAACCACGCACCTCCCGATCTCTGAGAGAATCTATTACCGCTAGGCAACAGAGCCGGTTTACCTTGGAGGCAATATCAGAATATTACATAGGCAACTTAAAGAATTACACCAAGTATTGAAATTTAGGTCTCAAGATTCTTTTAATAGTTTTATACATTTTGTTCATATTTGCGCCAAAATTTTCATACAAATGATTATTGATATAGCCCCTATGACTTAAACCAAGTTTTTCTGCGAAGCAATTTTTTCTACCATCTTTAGAAAGACCACCACAGGTTTATATAGACGCATCTGTCAAATAGTCATCAGTTTTCCTATTAATGAACCAAAACCACTCTTGGTACCACTTGCTAAAGATCATGGCTTCGTGCATGACGTGCATGACAAAACGTGCCAAGTTGATGGTTGTCCTTGGCGTGCTTGGTCTCCTGTGTGTAATCACTGGCTGTGTGTTTCTGGGAGTAGCAGACAACATCATCCATTCTAAAATCTCCTCTGTAAGTATACATACTAGTATATACATAGAAACCACCACATTTCAACTACAGACGTGGAAAGTGCATATCATTCCTGGTACCAAAGTGAAAACCTTAGAATGCCCTTTGTCCAAACGACATAAATGTGCAAGGAGATATAAATACAAAATTGACAGGAAGAAGGTAAAAAGTTGACATTAAAAAAAAAACAACAACAGAAAACAGATATTGGTGTAATACTCCGTTTATAAGGGACTCAATACATAACGATATTGAACATTGTGTTTATGTATGTACGTGTAACAGAATTACTTTCTTGGAGTTATTGTTTACTAATGTCAAATATCAATAGGATATTTTAGCACGGAAAGATCTAGTTAGTGGGAACTCATAAGGAAAGGAAGTAATGCCAGTCGGCTTGATTAACTAACTGCGACATATGCATGCATGTTTTATTTTTTTTGTATCATTTTAAAATTATGTTAATACATGTATTGTGGGGAGGTTACAACTTTCGCCTATATTATTTTTATTTATTTGCGGGGTGAAAGAAATGCTATTAGCGTGCGTTTAGGGTGAATAATTGTCAGGCAACAGCAAACGCATATAATTCTGCCCTAGTAATCGATTTCTTTAGGTCACTACGAGTTCATGCAAGGGCAAATGAAAGGCGAATGGCAGTTTCTTCTACTAAATATATTTCGTCTTCAAATCACATAATTATGGTTAAAAAGTCGATGTCTCAGTTAAAACATTTTGGGTGAAAGGTACAAGATCATAGATTCCAATCAAGTTACTTCAAATCTGATGTATAAGAAAATACAAAACGTTCCACGACGTAGATCTATTGTAAACTATGTTAACTCACGCTTGTCAAACTTTTTTGTTTCCTGCCTCTCCGGTTTGTCGCCCGAAAAGCGCATGCCTTTGACAGATAAAGGACAGACCTACGATCAATGGAGACATTCGAAATCCCCCCTGTATTTTCAAGTTTGGGCGTTCGATACTCTGAACCCTGAAGCAGTTTTAAAAGGAGATAAACCCGAGATAAAAGAAAAAGGACCCTATACATATTGGTGAGCACGCGATAAAAATATTTCTTTTTCTCGGAGTCAGACGGTATTTTAATAAAAAGAAGTTGATGTATTGGTTGATAATATGTGTAATTTTAATCGTAGTAGAGAAAAGTTGGTAATTATAGTAGAAGTAAAAGAAGCAGGAACTTGATTAACCACGTGGCGTTTTATTGGATCTCAGTTTGTGAAATTCTAGAATACACCAAGGACTACTTTATAGTAATCCTTCCAAAAACACAAACCGGTAAAACGTTTTCTGTACAAACCTCACTACATCATATCGAGGCTCCGTGAGGTTCAATTCTAGTTGCATCTCACTAAGAATATTTAAATTTTTGCTTCAAACTTAGGAATATTACCTGTGGGGCATTGTAAAGACCGTTACCTATAGGGGAACTAACATTTCATTAAATCGTTGCAGTCCTGTGTCTTATTTTAATTGGATAAAGAAATAAAATATTACGCGATTGTAGAAAAACATTCAGATGAGACAAGTTATTGAAAAGGCCCTGTTCTTATGAAACTTTAATCATATTTTAATGCGTAAGTAAATGCCCTTTCTCCTCCAATATTGAGCCACTCTAACACAAAAATCTTCGAAGATGAAAAAAAAATTATTAAAAATTTTTAGGTACCACAACATTTCTTTTTATTACTATATTAGCCAATTTGCACTACAAGCCGTGGCATACTTTTTGCTTAAAACCCATACGAAAGACTGTAGATCGTCATTGGACCGGAGACTTAAAAAAAAATTTGAGTCCAACCTGCATTGAAGAAAAAAAAAGAAGATATATCACCTACACCCTTCCACAAGGGAACGCACCCTGTGAAAGCAAAAACAGTTCAATGGTTTGGAGTTTTCCGTGTGAGTTACGCGTCATGTGGAACGGTTACATGTACATGTAGTTCTTTATTAAGAAAACAAAGTTCTAAATTTTCCTTCTCTTCTAGGGATGAGAGAAGCAAGCACGATATCAACTTTTCTGATGACGGCACTGTCTATTACAAAGAAAAAAGAAAATACAATTTTGAGAGAAGCCTCTCTGTCGGCTCAGACAGTGACACTGTGACAGTTCCCAACCTGGCTATGACGGTAAGAAAAACAAACGGCGACAACCCTCAACAACATGCAAGACACCTTAACTGAACCATCTTGAACTGTCTGAAAAAAATACATTGGGACCTGCATCACTGAAACAAAAACAATCCTTAATTTTTTAAATACAAATAAAGAAGAAAAAGAAAAAGAAAAGGCGGCGAATGAGGTGGGGAAATAAAGACTGAGAGAAGATGCAGGCCAAAAATTTACAGTCAGTTTATTTAAAAAAAAACACAGAGCAGACTTTTTTATTTTAAAAAAATTAACCAACTAACCAATGGTATCTTTATTTACACTAGAGAAAGAGAGAGAGAGAGAGAGAGAGAGAGAGAGAGAGAGCAATGGTTTTTTATACTAGATAGAATTCAAAATACGTGTACATACACTTTGGAAACTGAAAATCATCTGCGAATTATTCAAGTTTATAAATTCTCATCTCAACCACCCGCAGTCTGTGATGTCGGTGCTGCGAGATAAAGACAACATGACTAAAGCTGTTGTGGAACAGATCTTCAAGAAATTCAACCAAACCTTGTTTGTGGAAATGTCCGTTCACGATTTGATTTGGGGTTACAAGGATATTCTACTCGAGGCCTTAGCTCCTCTCGCCAAGTCTATGAACATAACCCTACCAGAAAATAACACAATCGGTCTCTTTACGAACGTAAGTTAACTGGTGTGGGCCTAGATCTGAGTTTTATTTCATCATTGTTTATATAGATCTTAAACGCCTTTGCTGTTTTAACAATAGATATTTGTATATTATTAATCATAGATCTACCTTCCTATTTCATGAGCCTAGATACAGTGTTTCTTGGATGTGAAGTGCCGTAAAGTTACTCAAGAGGTGACGTTTCTTGTGTACACAAAAGGTGAAGAGTTCCTTTCGGTGGTTGAGCGTTGGTGCAGGCATAATGTGCAATATTTCATGTCGGGTGTATAAGATTTGTGTGTTTTCAAAGTTTGCCATTCAATTTTGTGGTAGGTGTTATTACTTTTAAATTTCCAGATGAACTCGCTGAGCTTAATTGAAGATTTTTTATGTTCCAGTTTAAATGATGATTTATGGAGGTATCTATTTTGTTTGTTGCTAGCTGCGTCACTGTGGCCTTGTAAACAATGCATTCTGTGAAGCATTTGCCATATAGGGGACATCCATTATTCTTCCGGCAGTTACACAGTTTATATATTTTATATGCGGCGTGATTGGTGCTCAGAGTTTTGCATTTATACAGTTTCAAGTAAAATATGCACCTACTGTAAATGCTGTTTTTCCTTATTACAATGTATGTATCATATAGGTAGGCCTGTTGTTCTATTAATTCCTAAATCTATCATAAACCCATTACATCATCAACAACACCAGCTAATAGATATCTTATTTATTGTCAAAGAAATAATGACGCCACAATAAATAAATTTTCATCGTCATTTCATCTCAATAATACTACCATACAAGGACTCTTCGACAACATAGTTGACTCAAAACAATGTCTATCTACTATGAAATATACACCTTATTTCTCAGACTGCATGCCTCTCTATCCCTCTACTATTCTCTCTCTCTCTCTGTTCCATATAATGCTGTTTTTTTTCTCTACCAGCACAATGATACAGACAGCGATAATTTTGTTATCTACTCGGGACAAAAAGGACTGGCCAACTTCGCTGAAATCATTTCCTGGAATGGTCAGAAGTTAGTATTCTACTGTAAGAGAATCTAAAAGAGTAACTTTTATTTCCTTACAGGAGGATGGGCCCCGTCACTAATAAATAACTTTTTAAACCTTTTTTTATTTTTATCAACGATAAATTCATCATAATCATCATCAGCTCATCATCTGGCGTTCAGAGATCTTTCATTAAAACCGTTTAGTTTACAATATTGGTGCTACATCCATGTTCCACTAATTACAATGAACATGCAGCAATAATTTATAATTACTTATTGTGAAGACTCAATGACACCATTACACAACGTATTGAGTATTTGCAGCAGCGGTATAGTTTGACATGAGAAAGATGTCATTCCTTTGACTTTGATTTCTTTACTTTTTCTTCTAAAAATTAAATTTCCTAACAGATAACACAATGTTTTTTCATTCGCTCTTATCATTCAAAATAAAGAACCTTAGAGCTTTGCCATAATTTTAAGTTATTCAATTTTATTTCTGAAGTCATTGTTTCAGCTTAATTGCTACATATTTTTCAACTATCACCCGAAAAGCGGATGCAAGGAAAAGCATTCTCAGTTTGAATGACTTGTAGCGTCAAAACTGATGTTGATCTTTAGGATCTACTCCTCTTAAGATATTGAAACTTGAGATGTCCTCTTTACTGTAACATAAGACAAAAAGCCATCACTAAAATTTGTAGATTATACTAGGCGCTTTGTTACTAAAACTGTTGGCATTAGTTGCACCAATGTTTATTTTGGCGTTCAAAGAACACATGAAGATTTGAAGCTAAATTATGACAATGTTCTTTTACCTGTAGCTACTAAATTATAATAATGCGCGTATAAATCTAAATCTAAATATAATACTAGCATATGATGTACTGTCAATCTTATTTTTTAACCGCCTGGGTAAACATGTAGACGGTATGATTATAATATACGTGTACTTTACCTTTGAATTGATTTTGTTTAAAATCATGCACTTCTTTTCCTTGTTCGCCAGAGCGCTAAAGCTGTGGACATCTGATTATGCGAATGCGCTGAATGGAAGCTGTAAGTTTCCATACAATTTTGACAATTCTAGATATGATACATGTACATGCAGTGATATATATTCTTTTAAATGAAGACTTGTGTTACGATAAAATTAGGTAACTTTCTTAATTTCACATTCATTTGTTGTCCAACTATAAATATGAACACTCATAAGCTAAAAAATGTCACAGTGTTAAAATTTGGTAACACCTTAGAGGTCCAAATACACTTGTATTCGCTAGTAATCATATTCATAGTCATTTCACTGATTTTCTTAAAGTTTAGGGCAGCTCTAGTTCTTTTTTTGCCAATTTGTCTTTTATGCTAATTTAAAAAAAGAATTTTAGAAAAAACCTGAATTGATGATCAAGAAAATATCAAAGAAAAGTGCACATGCGTGGAAAAGAAATCAATTTACTCTAACATACATGCTTTGTAGCAGAAAACTGAATTTTTAACAATTAAATATTCTATAGAAATGTTAGAAGGTGATTATTGCTAACAGTTGCATTGTGTTTTGCAGTGGGTACATTGTTCCCTCCATTTGTTAAGAAGGAAGATCAACACTTCTTTTTCTCAACAGATTTGACTAGGTGACTTAAATTCTTTTTTTTTTAATAAGAAACTTATTTATTATGTTAAAACATTATTATTGGTGTCGAAATCTGCATAAATCCTGCTCATCCTACCAAAAAAAAAAAAAAAAGGTTTGCGCGCTAACATAATCACAACTACATGTACTTATAAAATCACATCTTTACCTTTTGCTTTGTAAAAGCACTCTAAACGGCTGCTTCTTAATATAAATATAAGAATTTATTAAGTTTTCTTACAACACGTGTGTATTTTCTCAATTTACAATAATGATGAGCTAAAGGTGATTTATAACTGTAGAAGATGCCTTCGTTTTTTGAGGGGCACGAAAACGGGCACCAAAGAAACATTTTGACACAAAATTTGTTGCCTTTTTTTTGAGTAAATCAAACAAATCTTTCCCTAATTATGCCACCTGCATCTGTAGAACTTTAAGTTTGAAGTACCACAAAGAGGTAGAAGTCCATGGCGTCCCATTGTATAAATTCGTAACGCCGCCGGACAACTTCGCCAACGTGACCATCAACCCGGACAACGCGGGTTTCTGCACTCCGGCTGGCCACTGTCTTCCCTCCGGTCTACTCAACATTTCCAACAGTCATTATGGTAAGTCTAACTAAACATTGGTTACTATTCAAATTCAACAGGGTGCGAGAGTTTCTATCACTGTCACTCTTTTGATTCATTCTTAAACTTGGTAATATGCAGGGCCGGAGAAGAATACATGTATAATTTTGAAAAAGTATCACCAGGGTTATTGATAAGTACATGTATGAGTAGTTGATGCCTTTCTCAACTTCCCTCGACTTTAGAGACGTTATGATGACAAGATGGAAAATCGAAATAGAAAATGTACTAATGAAAGGACTAACAAGAGGTTCACATAAAAGCCCTAGAGAAAAGCTATTTCACGTGACCTAGAGTAAAAAAAACCAACAACATAATTATAGCGAAGCCATTTGAAGGCATTTTCCTATTTCTCAACTTACAACATGGGGGAAAATGTCTTTTAACCTTACCGAATCAAGACATGGGCCGTGCTTATTTTAATCAATTCACACTAGATAAAAGTTGACGACTTTAGAAACATGCGTTCGTCAAAACAATAAAATTACTTACAACTGAAAATGGCTTACTATATAAAACCATGTGTTATGAAGTCAAATTGAATCATGAGTTACGTATCGCGTTAATTTCTAAGCGCTTCAAAATAATTTTGAAAACCCTTCCACACAGGCGCACCTGTTGTAGCATCCAATCCACATTTTCTGTTTTGTGACAAAGATATCAGAAAATCTGTCACAGGGCTCTCGCCTAACCAAGAGGCCCACCAAAGCCACATAAATCTTGAGCCGGTAAGTACTCATCCTTATGTACTGATTGGTTAAACCCGTCAGAAGTTAGGAATCTTTGATCTCTTTTCTTAAAAGACAATATGACAACCAAGTGCTTTAGCGATTTTGATTTAAAAAAAAACCACACCCACACTGTTGTATTTCCTGATGCAGTTATATGTCGCGACATTTTATAATCGACAATATTCTAATGCAATAGGTGAATTAGACTTTATCTCATTGACTGTCGATTTTCAAAGTTTTGTTAGAGTATCGCAACGTCTCTACCAGCTTTAAATCAAATCAAATCTTATCTTGTGGTAATGTTTCTCTGATCAAAGCTATTTCTGTGTGTGAATAAAACAAATTGAGATAGTTCGTCCGTGTAATAAAATACAATGTGAATACATGTACTTGTTTTCCTCATCAGTGGATGATAAACTGAACGCTAAACTAGCCTTCAAATTAAAGTTTCAAAATTCAAAGTGCTGACGGAAAAAAGACACTGTACAACACTTTGGTTAAGAATGTGAGGAAAAGGATTTTGAAATATGTATCGTGTCATACCATTTTAGAAATTTCATAAAAGTACGAGCACGTCAGCGTTTCATACATTAAACTTATTTCACTCTCAGCTCTCAAACGCCGCCCAAAGTTTCTGCCCTTGATTTGCAAAGTCACATTTTAGTACCGATACCGTGTGTCCCCGTCTTGGGCATCCATGACATTGCGGAGGTGGTGCCGCACGGACTGGATCAGTCGAAGAATAAAGGCTTGTGGAGTATTTTTGCTTAAAATTCTGAGGTTGGTTTGGTTGCGCTCTCAAGTGTGACAGGTCAGGGGACATCGTGCAGATGATTCATCACAAAGTAGTAGTATCGTATAGCGTCACCTCCAGATTATGTTTGTTGATCCAAGCTACCAGGTCTTCAACAGCATTATGGACTGTTGCATATCCACAGTATAGCTTTGTAACTGGGCAGTTTAAAACAATGTGATCTGTAACAGTTGTTTCAGGAACCTTGCTTCAACGTTGGCACATTGATAGCCTTTCAGTTCCCATAAAGTATAGGCGGTCTTTGCATGTCTTGTCTGTAGTCGATTGGTTATCACCCAGTGCTTTCTTTTTAAGGTTTTATTTAGCCAGGAGGAGGTTGGGTTGGATTAATTAT
Source organism: Elysia marginata (assembly GCA_019649035.1). NCBI lineage: Eukaryota > Metazoa > Mollusca > Gastropoda > Plakobranchidae > Elysia > Elysia marginata. The sequence continues at coordinate 298,571 of BMAT01009888.1, read as the reverse complement.
TATACTTCCACCTATAAGAATGTTATTTCCCCATTCTTTCCTCCATTCCTCTGTTGCATTAAAGTTTTCAATCTTTGCATTGGTTTCTTAACTTCAGTTGTTGGGACTTACTTGTATATCTGTTTAAGGGGTGTTGTCTGCCATGTCCTCGATTCTTTTGATTATTTTCTGTGTTGCATCGTCTCTTCTGATGTGGGGTGGGGCGTTTGAACTTATGATAGGAAGCCACTGGATCGGCATTGACTTGAGATAGCCACCTATTGTTCTCATCGATTCACGCAGTTTAACATCAAGCAGTTTGGTGTTCGGGTTTCTGACCCACACAGGGTCGCGATATTAAACTGCACTGTTATACAGGGCAAGCGTTGACGATTTTGAAGCGCCCAATGTTGAATGTTGTTCTTGCGAGCTTTCTCAGGATGCAGGGTTTTTTTTTCGCAATCTTGTTGGCGCATCCCTCCAGATATTTGCGGTAGTTAAATTGTCTGTCTAGAGTGATGTCCATATCACCACTGATGGTAATATCTTGTTTTTATCTTTGAGTTAGATGTTTAAAGTTTTTGATGATTCGTGATTGGTCAAATGAAATGCTGTTGACATTGATTTTGTTGTGTTCATTTTCAGGTACCAAGTGTCTGAGTATTCCTTTAAACCAGTTGTATCTTTGCTGAGGGTGTCTTCTTTTTCTGTCCATTCTTTGGATTGGTGTGTCTGCGTAACCTAGTTGAATGGAGTTTGTTTCAGAAATGTCACTGATGTAGACGTTAAAAAGGATGGGCACATAACTGGACCCTGAAGCACGCCGTTCCGGATTTTTCTTGTTTTGCTCTTTTCGCCTCCAGGGATCACATGGAGCTGTCTAGTGCCTATCATGAGAGAAAGGATTTTCAAAATTTCTTTGCTCGAGATCTCATCAAATGTGCCACGTGTCTCGATTCTATAAAAAGCTGAGTTTTCCTTGCGCATTAAGCTGTTCGACAACTAGATTTTGTTCAACTTGCGGCATCCTATAGCTCTCTAACGGTCATTTTTAGAGTCGCGACATGGCAAGGAAAATTTGTAACGATGCAAAATCCTGTTTTTTGGTAACAACTGAAGCAAAAGAATCTCTTAGCGTGAAATTTGAGACACAAAATGTGCGTAGTTATGACCGATAACTCTTTTTAACTGACCTCAAATTAACTTTCCTTACAATACGAAACTCACATTCAGATAAAATACATGCACATGATCAATCACTGTTAAAAAAAATAAATAAAGTGCATTTTTATATAGCGCTTATCCACTAATGTGCTCTAAGCGCTTTACATGGGTTCCCCGACAGGTCATTCCCAACCAAAGTACCTTCTGAACCCACAGAGGAGCAGCAAGTTAAGCGCATCACTCGAGCATTCTGACAAGATTTTTCACTGCCTATAGTCGGGTACTCGTTTAACGCATAAATGAGGCGAAGAAATGTGTGTAAATAGCCTTTCTCAAGGACTAAACGTCGACCTGCCGAAAGCAGGTCTCGAACCCCGGACCTCTCGATCCCAAAGCCGAGCGTCTACCACTATACCACGACGCCACTGTTAATGACTTTTACTTAACAAAGTGTGTGTATGAAATTTCTAAAGTTATTTGGATGACCGAATGATCCAAATGTTGCAGGCGTCATCACAATACATGTACATAAAACAGGATGCCTAAAGGATATTTTTCTTAGGTTTGCATGTGCTCTGGACGAACAGGATGATCCAAAGGTAAAGAGTCGAGTACTCGTATAGTTTGTAAGCGTAGTCTGTTTTGTCTTATGGTTTTAAAGAAATTTAAAATGAATCGAATAACACCATCGATAAGAAGAAAATAATTGTGTTTACACCCCTTGGAAAACTTTCTGTGGTTGTACATTTCTGGTGTTTATTAAAAACTTTTTTTTTAGATTCAGCACTGTCTGTTTTAATCCATGTAGAATATGAATACATTGTACTAGTTAATATTAGTAAATATTTTTGTCCACATAGTTGACAGGCGTCAACATGGATTTTGCAATAAGAGTACAAATCAACGTACATTTGGAGAAGATTCAAGGTTTCCAGTAAGTTTTCAAATGATTTCGATTGAAAAGTTTACATTTATTTCATTCAAACAGAAAAAATTCTGTTTTCTTGAGTTCTTATATCGCCGCGCTGTTAATCTAGGGCGACCTTTAAGATCATTATACTTTGCCATCGACATACTCTACAATTAGTGATTACCTTAAGATGGGAACTATGATAAAGAAAAAGTTCCGGCTTTCAATATGTTCTGGCGAAAACCTTTAGAACAACGAGTAACTGAAATAAAAAAAATATCATGGTCGTGAATATAAAAAAATTGTAGTTTTATGACACGGTATCGTTTCATATGATAAAATGTTCATTTTCCTTTGCTGTATATAGTAAAACTTTTTTTTTTTTGCAGAATGTGTCTATTTTTTTACCATATTTTATTTCTTCTGTTGCGCAGCGAGACAGAGAAACTGGTTTCGGTATTCATGCCAACTGCATGGATCAGCGAGGTAATCTTAATAGCTCAGATCAAATGTCACGAAATAGTAGTATCAATATCAACAGGAACTCATCTATACCGAAACAGTCAGATGTCACAATTGAAATAAGCTTACTTCTTTTTGTATATAAAGCTAATTTGCACACCATAAGTGCTTATCTTCCTCTGGTGAAACCACTGTCTCATGAAACAATACCCATATAAGCTTGTTCTGATCAAGTTCTTCGAGGTTTCTTGTTTACTTTACGAGAATTAAATACTGCGACAAGACAACAGCAACCCAAGGTAGCAATTGATATAAAGACTTCTACCTCAGTAAAGAACTCCCTCAACACGTCAATTGATCCCAGTACCCATCCAGTCTGTATTAAGTATCCACCAAATAGTTGTTTTTGAATGCGCAACATTTTTGTTTTGTTTTATGGAGTTAATGTTAAACTTAACCGAATTTGCTCCATTGCACAATGGGAAAGATTCTTGAAAGTTTTGCCTCTTTGTTTCTTTAACTCATGTTGATTTTTAAAGATACATGTAGTTTATGGTGACAAATTTGTAAAGTTTATACAGCCAACTTTATGTCTGTGCCCTTGAGGCTAAATGCGTCCACTTAGAAGTAGAAACATTCATTTTGCAAAAGCATATAGATGTTCACCCGAGCAATTAAAAATAGGAACAATAAAGTTGTTGCCCTGGCGCATCGCCTGCTAGACAGTTAACATTCGTTTCAAAACTCCTTCAACATTTAACTTTGTTCTAAGTTCTCATATACTTGCTTTAGACGGAAACTATTTTTTTTCTCTCAGAACGCTAAGATAACAAAGCATCAAGCCAAGGATTTTAAACATCAAGTGTTAGACCTCATCATTGCATTGCATGTGATCAAGTACGGATTTCTCGCTCTAGGCTGCCTGCTGTTGCTTATAGCGGCTTGTATACCTATTGTCTACAAACTTCGAAAGGTTAGTGAGCGGAGAGGCTCTGTCAGTTTACTATAAAAATGAAAAGTCAACAACGAATAATTTTTTTGACAAGTTAAGCTTTCTACATTCTGTATAAATGCATTACCGGTACGTACTTTAAAATCATCAGATGGTGCACAATATTTTGTATACAATTTGAAAGAATTTACTACACTGTAATACTATTTAACTTTTAAGTACGTCACAAACGACATGGTATACTGGATATGCTCACTCGTGACATGTAAAGGTCTAAGGCAGCCATGATTAACACGCAGGCCATACACAGAAATTAGAGTCAACATTGTATGTAGTTTTCTATAATGCTATCAGATTGCAGTCTGAATTTATCGTGCAGCAATAGAATAAAAAAAAAACTTTGTAAGACATTGCATTTAAAGAGTGGACCCTTATTCAGCATTGAATTTGCTACGCTTAATTGCGTTTGAAACCATTCTTGAATATTTAACATAGCTAGAAATAATGAAATATCACTGTACGTTTATGTATGTAAAAACTTTAATTTAGAATATGGAGCGGGTTCTTTTTTTGCACAGTGCTTTATTTACAACATTGCATTGGCCCATTTTATTATTGTAAGTGGAAACAACTGTCACATTTTACCTTTTTTTTTCTTAAAGTGCAGATTGCTAGCTTTGTTTCTATATAACATTCACAGCGAAATGCATTATTACCCTTTAAACACAAATCTTCAATCACACACCATAAAGGATTAATGTGACTAGGTAGTGTAGGACTGCAATAATTTTCACCACTCCCCCAATACCTCACTGGCCTATCTGTTTCTTTCGATCCTAGAGTTCTAAAAGCGAAAAAGAAGAGAACATCCAGAAAGGCAAGCCAGCAAGACGCCGAAAAGACAGTTCCGACTCTGAAGTGGATCCACTACTCTCCTCTTGCATGGATTCAGATTGACAGACGAAAAAAAATTGTAATTACATTCATTCTAGTATAAGCTGTTAATTATTTTTAATCTACTTCCTTTCCAAACAAGCCCCTTTTCTACTTAATAGTACGTTGTGTTTCGGTATAAGTGCACACATTATCACACCATGAGTTTTTATAAGATCTCTTTAGTGGAACTGCACTAGTCTAATTGAAAAGGATTTATGTAATCTATTTCAATTTTTATATGATATTAAAAGTGTGTGAGTGTATTTGTCTTAGAATTGCATCACATCTGAAATGTTCCGATCATATGACTAAAACAACTGGTCCATTCCCATAACCAATTTAACCTAAAAGGGTTGTCTATCGGGCGTGATCTAGGCAGCATTATGCCAAGCCTTGTTTGTTCAAGGCCTGCAACTTAAAAGTTTAAGGCCTGCTGATTACGTGACTGTAGGTGAGCAGCGCATCTTCCCATAGATTTGCAAACTTCAAAATTTTCTTTCAGTTCACATGATTTTCGTTTAATTGGTGAGGATTTTACAGCTCCATGAGTGTACCTTAAATGTCCCATACTCAGGTTTTCGATTGGCAGTTTGGAGATAGAGTCAACATATTGAGGAAAACTCTTGCTGTAAGCCAGCCCTTTGTAAGAGTCCAACTTTGTTTTTATCTACTCACACATTACTTCTCTTGGTTAAACTCAAAATTTGCACAAAAAACAACAAACAAAAAAACAAACTAAATAATGATTATTACTTTCCCAGATCTTAACTGTCCCCGAATTCCTCTGTGTATCATGGCTACAGAACTATTTATAAATTTTATTGTTTAATACATGTACGTTCGTCACATATAGGCAATTCAAAGCCACTCTGTGAAACACATATGAGGATATTAATATTTGCCAAATAAAATTTGTGATCAAGTTTTAAAAGCTTCATGTCCTTTTAAAATCCATTTTGAGGTAGAAAATGAACACTCTAAGAAGGCAAGTTTTTATTGCCTTTGATTAAACAATTAATGCAAAATGCTAAACTTAGTAGAGCCACTAAAGGGTTGCAATAAAAGAACACCATGAACATCATAAACAAGAAACTGGTACAGGCAACAGAAAGAACACGTCTTTCAAAACTGATTTGGGCATCATTTGATAATTTATTAGTTGTAAAACTACAACTGCAGGTACATATCAAACAAATGAAAAATCTGTTAATTACATTAATTTGTCTGAGAGGCTATGGAAGCTAATCCAAATGCAATGCGTATACGTAAATTAACGAAAAAACAATATTTTTGAACTAATATTTTGTTACATGTATACCGATTTTATCTCCATTGGGGTGAAACTAGAAATCTAGACTTATTTCAAAACCTTAAACCACACGATGAACAATAAAGTGCGAAAAACGTATCAAAATCTTTGTTTTTGCTTTTGCAATTTTGTTTGCTTGTCCATTCTTGCTCACCCGTCCTTTTCTGTCTTTTCTTACACTCTGTTGGTTTCTGCCTCTCTCCCTCACCTACCACTCCCAACACCATCTCCATCCTCTCTGTCTCCCTCTCTCTCTCTCTAAACATGCACTCTTTTTTGCTTTTCACTATATCTCTATCAATCTTCCTCTCACTTAAAAATGTATGTAAAAATGTACAAAGACACAGTAGATTGCATAATAGGTAAAGTGTCTTACTCAAGTTACTGCTTTATCAAAATTTGCATTTTCAAAATAAAAGATGATGCATGCATCTAAATAACTAAAGGTATTGCTTTAAAATGTAAGCTACAATTAAAAGCAATAAAAGATACTGGGCATGTCAATACATGCACTTGGAATCCTATTAAAATAAAAAGTTGTGTATTTTTTAATCATAGAGGTTCTGTAAGAATGATTCTGGGCCAGAGAAGCCATCAGTAGTAATGCTAGTTGTATGTAAAAACTATTAATACATTAGAGAAACTTTTACTTCGATTGCTTCTCAATCAGGAGGACCAGACTGAATGCTGATTAACACAGCCAGTGTTAAAACTAATTGCACAAACACAAAGCAGTGCAGAACTCATGTGACTTTGAGCTTACCGTTTCATTAACGCCCTATAATTCTCAACGAAAACACTTTATTACCAAGGCGGGCTTGAATCACTAAATATAGACCAAAACTATTATGTGTCTAGTAAGATTAAGAAATTATTGTACAGACCTATTTATATATATAAGCCCGAAGTTAGCACACAGTCAGGCTGTCTACTTTCTGTAACTTGCAGGGACTTTGAATTACATGTAACTCAAAGGTCTTAGCATAGAAAGACGCAGTAAAGGTGTTAAAGTTTAATAAATAACCCTGAGAAGTCATTCTTACAATCCAAAATTCCCTGAGTTGCCCGCATTCTCATGTTCAGGCAGTAATAGTAGGTACTACATGTAACTTGATTTTGGTACCTCCTACTGCTTGGCAATGGAAAAACAGCTCATAAACACCTTTAAAAGATACCACTAAGCTAAAAAAACCTGTGAAACTCGCGCCTTAGTTTTGAGGATGTCAGCTTAACCCTGGCTGTTCCTCTTTAGCGTCAAAAAGTTCCCAGTACTGGTGGTCTGGAACGCTTCCTGTCAGCGGCTCACAGCCAGCTAAAACTTCCGCCATGTCCACTACCTGAAACCTTGGTGAGCTTCTGTTGATCGCATTTGATGATGGACGTTGGTCGTTCTGATAAAAGTGGAAAAAGAGACATACGTAAGGAAGTTGGCACATGTATTTTGAGGGAAACAGACGGAGGCGGGGAGGTGGATGTTTCAGACAGACAGACGATATGCTTAGGGGGAGCGGCAGAAAATCTTGAGAGAGAGAGAGAGAGAGAGAGAGAGAGAGAGAGAGAGAGAGAGAGAGGGATGCAGAGGGGAGAGACAGATACGTGGTGACATACAAAGAGACAAGTAAAAGAACCCAGATAATAGCGGGAGGAGAAAGGCTGATGCAGAGAGAGAGAGAGAGAGAGAGAGAGAGAGAGAGAGAGAGAGCGAGAAGAGGTAGAAATAGAAAAAGATATAGAGAGAGAAACAATACAGATTTTCAATCTACTGGAGAAAGAGTAAGGAATTCCATACGAAAAAAGGGTAATAAAATTAAGATGGTGAATCCATTAAGTAGGCAACAAGAGAAAAAACACTATCGTCACTAATTCAGCCAATCTCTTTCATCAACTAAGTAAAACAGAATACACGTAATTGAGCCGATGTTTTACAATTTTAAAAAGGATACAGTGGGTTCTTTTATGGACAAGCGTATGATTTGGCGCAAAAAGTCCTGTAGAATTCAAAGTGTAGGGAGGAGAAAACACATGATTTAATTGACCCTGTTTTATGTCCCAATGAAAATTTCCTAATGTTCTTTTTCATAAATAAAAAGCACAAAAAATATAATTAAATTATATACATGTACATTTTACGTTTTAATACTTGTAGTTATTTCGCAGTCAAGGAGTGTAAACCGATATATCAAAGTACATGTTCCTCTAGCCTTAGTTTATCTTAATGCAACCTTCGTAATTTCTCTCTCTCTCACTCGAAGAGACTTCTCTCTCTCTCTCTCTCTCTCTCTCTCTCTCTCTCTGTCTATCTAGCATTATTAATTTCTTATTTGTATTTATTTAAATATTCACAGTTTTATCCATCTACCTTTTTCGAGGCTACTTAATCAAAACTCGCACACCCCAAGCCAAGATAAGTATATAATAAATTACATGTATATGAAATTACAAAATTGTACCTCTTCAAAGCAGCATTATATGTCTAGTCATGTTTTTTTTTTTACCACAATTCATCAAAAATTTTGTAAAGCTCTTGGCACAAAAACAAAACAAAAAAAGAGACGTTAGAATGCACGTGTCTTCTCAATGAAAAACACGCCACACATTACGGATACATGGACAAGGAAGACTTTATTTGCTACCCAACGAACACTGTTTACTTTTATCAACTTGCAGGATTCTAGTTGATTTTGTGTATTCGCATGTGAACACACCACTTTTGTAGGCACCACTAACGATGGCAAAATGCTAATGGCATCAGTTGTCAACGGTGGCTTTTAGTCACAATATCCGGGTGTTCTGAAGACAGTCTTCTCCCACGGCCTCATCATGTTCCCACCTTCTTCAATCTTCTTTAACAAGGCAAGAAACAAAATACTTAAGAGTAAATGCTTCTTGACTAAGCCTAGCACTAATCTAAATAAATAGCTAATGGTGAAAGGCGAGCAGGATAGAGAGTCGGATGGTTGGGAATTTTTAAGAAAGAGAAGCCTATTGTCCTACAGACGCACACATAGAAAATTCCAGTCAAATTTATGTCGTATGAGAGATGAGACTGATAAAAGACCTGTTTTTACAGTATATCTATTTATGTATATATCAATCTATATCTATCGTCAACTTGTCTACCTGTCTACTTAAATAAATGGCTTCACAACAATTATTATGCCGCAGAACATCGGTCTGTTTTAGTATTATGTTAAGAAAGAGCCGCATGAAAAGCTTGTAGTTTTATACCTTTGTTTTCATTCGAACAGACATCTTGACACATCTTTCGATGAAGTGTAATTGTAGATAAATTCAAAAAAGAAAAAATAATGCCGTATCTTTGAAAAAAAAAAACCTTAGCAGGGAATCAAGAAAGGTGGGCGATAGATTCAGAACTAAATACTTAACAAAGATTAGTTACAATGTATATAGATTAGGTTAAAAAGGTAAAGCTTAGTGGCAAAAAAGCTAGGTTCAACTGCAGATGTCCTCATCTCCAAAAAGGTCCCATGCCTTTCAGACACTGAAGCTACGAGTACAAGCTTTGCTCCTATGTCAGTGCTATTACCCTCCACCACCCCACCCCTGTCACAGCCACACTTTAAAAGAACAAGAAAATTACACGCGGATGTGAGAACAGCAGCCAGCTCACAAAAACAACTGAATGGGGGTCTTTTCGAGGTTAGAGGCTAGTCCCTGTGAAAGCAACGATTGCTAATTAAGGAAAGCTTTCATTCAAAACAATTAACTGCTCCTGGCACCAAAAAACTAAGCACATAATGTGAGAGATGTGGTAGGGCTGGGATAAAAATGTTAGAGAATTTTTCAAATTATGATATCAGACAATATAGAATCTGGGTGAGGTGTTGGTCTTGTTCTGATGATAAGAGACGGACAGCAGTTACAGATGTGCAAACTTGAAAGAAGAAAGGACGAAGTGGAAGAAGAAGAAGAAGAAGAAGAAGAAGAAGAAGAAGAAGAAGAAGAAGAAGAAGAAGAAGAAGAAGAAGAAGAAGAAAAAGAAGAAGAAGAAAAGGAGGAGATCGAGTAAGGTAAAAGAATTACTGGTAAGGAAAAAAATGCGAAAAATATGGTTTGGAAATAATCATGTGAAGAGGTGGAAAGGGATAGGCAGAGATGGGAGCGAGAGAGAGAGAGAGAGAGAGAGAGAGAGAGAGAGAGAGAGATTTTGTATTTGATAACTACAAAACGCTCACTGGACTATCGTGATCATTATTTGTTTAGTTTCCCTGAGAGACAACAATGAAAACTTTTCTTAAAACTATCAATGGCCTCAGTTGCATATTTCGTAAAAGAATATAGAAGAGTAAATAATAGCAATAGTTACGAGTGATGAAAAAAAAACATCGTCGAAATTATGGTTTGGAAACTAAAACCTTTTCAATAGCAACTTCAGGTCGTTTTCAAAGACAAGGGAAGGAGAGAGAGAGAGAGAGAGAGAGAGAGAGAGAGAGAGAGAGAGAGAGAGAGAGAGGGAGAGAGAGAGAGAGACAGACAGAGACTGAAAGAGAGACAGAGAGAGACAGACATATAGAGGGGAAGGGAGAGAGTTGAGAAAAAAGGACACAAAATATTTTCTTTTTGGCAACTACAAATCGCTGATTTGTATGCCTTACAAATCACAATTTAATTTTCAAAAAGATTTTAAATGGTATTAATTAGAAAACTCATGAAAGATAATGTGAGAGTCAAATCAATTATTAGAAAAATAGGGGGTAAGAACATTGACAGTTGTTTAAGCATTGTTGACAAACAAAATACGCATAGAATTTGTTTAAGGAATAATTTGTAAGGAATTAAACTTATTTAGTTTCAATGATTTTTTTCTTTTTTCTTTGGTTATTTTCATTATGTTTAACTTTAAGGTTCATGAACCAACACACTCCTAGTACAGTGCTAGCTTTCAAGAACCTTAAGAAATCCTGCACCAAGACACCTTACAAAAAAAAGCTGAAATAAAATGTGCAGCTTGAACATATTCTTGATAACTTTTTTCATATGAACATAGCTTTAAAATATTCACTGACGGACAACAGGATTTCAATCAGTAGGAGGAAACTATGATGCATTGAAAAGAAAACCCAAGTATAAAAAAAGAAATGAAGGAAATAAAAAGAAGGAATGATCTGCAAAATGTAAAATACGCATACAATGATAAAATTCCTAAAATGTGAATTGGGAAACCTTAAGTACAGTCAGCATCTGTAACCTTATCCATAACAATCTGTCAAGCTCATATGGCATGAATACCAGTACATAATATGCAAGCATCATCAACAAGGTCTAATTTATCTATGTCACAAAGTAAGACACATGGGGCTTGAAAAATAAGTTGACACATTTCTGAACAGATGATGACTGGAGTATAATACTATAAATGTTTTTAAATGACTTCGTCAATCACTGTGATCAATCTTATTCAAAAGGCAATCATTTTTTTCTTTTTACCGAATTGCAAAAAAGTTTTTGATTTCCAGATTACTAAACTTATTTATTCTGTCAAAACTGACATGAACCTTAATGACATATAAATTACACATTTTAATTTGATAGCCACCTGGAGCTAGCTTAGGAATACTTTCATTTTGGCCAGACCCATCGGGTGGCCTGGGGCTTGCAGCTTCAACCCCATAACTGCTAGGCTCTAGAAAATAACCAATAATAGGATTTGCAATCAAAGTACACTAAATTAGTTTACATACGGTAATCTATTAACATTAAATTATTCAGACAAAGACACATTTGGGTAAACTTGGATGGAGGCCTCAAAACTCGCAAGTTCAAGCCTTAAGTAGAAGACACAAGCACATACCATGTTGGTAAACTTACAAGATACATGAAATCTACTAGGTAAAATTTTTTCTATCATTACTATTGCTCTATCCATCTTGGATCTTAGGTCAAAATGCAAGACGAAATTTAATTGGTTTTTCCCTCGCACAAAAATCAAAGCTTCCTTTAGTCACGCTCAGCCAAGCCAGAGTCTTATAAACTGTTTCTGGTTTTAGATCTTAGAATGTTACTGTATTGAGCTAGATTACTCTACCTGTAACTTTGTTAGGTTTAAAACTACCCTATTTTTTCTCTTCTGCATCTATAATTTGACAAACCACCAGCAAATTTGACATAATAATCAAGTGTTTATTTCTTTGTTGCAATTTGTTGTATGGCACTGCACAAAGCACATGCCTATCAGGTTATCACTGAGCTGTTGTTGCTCACAGTACCATTATAAAGCTGTAAAAACGAGATAAATGCTAAAATTTAGATTTGTTTTTCTTTGAAGAAAAGCAATATCTTAAGTGATCTGAAAGTCTTTAGCGAGATGTTAACAAGGGCTATAAAAATTTTGTATCCTTAATTACAAGTGATTTAAAGCCAATTGTCATGGGAGCCTGTGTGACAATAGAAAGAGTAGACCGTACTAACAAAACAAACAAATACTGTCCATGAGCAGCAGAAACTAAGAAAATGCGTGTTCAATGCCATCTTTGGTTTCCAGAATGATAGACAGTATGGATTCACTCCCACATTTTCCATTCACACCTTACAATTAATTCACTCATTTCAGTGACAGGCAATGACTTTAAGTTTGCACATCCTTTTTCATCTGAATCATAATTTTTTCAGCATTCATAACAATAACAACCATTTTGTAAATCCAAATTTATCAAATTCTGAAAATATTCCATTTCTGTGAAAGCCAGGTTCTACAACCCTTTAAATTACAGCCACAGATTATTGTTAGAATATGTTGCTTAAACAATTTTCGCGTTGCTAATATTTTTCTACCCTTGAAAGCTATGATAAACTTATTAAACCCCACAACTCATGACCTTAGTTCTCTCTGAAAGAGAGGAGCAAAACTTTACTTTGATAAGGTGTTATAAACAGTGAAAACCCCGTAGCCCTAACAATAACCATAGAGCCTCCTTTCAAATGCTTGAATTTTGATGTGTACACTAAAACTTTAAATGGCTGAGTAAAAAGAAAAGAGGACAAGACAGAATTAAGGCCGTGAGAAGGGGTTTAAAGGCAAAAAAAAGAGCATCAAGTTACATGGCCCAACCAATTTATAAGGTTATTGAGGCCACATAGCGCGAACAACCACATCCAAATTAATATTTTTGAGGGGCTTCAGCAAAGTAATTTTACTTACTGGCAATGAGTACTTCACGGCAACAGCAACACAATGCCCATCCAAAAAAGACTCTTCAAAAGTCCACTCTGGAGCTGGGTCGCCATCAATCTCAACTTTTGTGTCAGCTATGACTTCATCCTCCAGCACATTTTGACAGCCGAAGCTGAAGTTGAGTCTGCTGACTTCAAAACCAATGCCTGTGCCATACGCTTTTACAATGCTTTCTTTGAGACACTGGATTTAAAAAAAAAAAAAAACGAGAGAAAAAGGTAATTTTAATATTTACAGAAAACAAAGAATTGAAAAAAAATATTTGAGCATGAATTGACAAAATGTTTTGAAATGTTTTTTTTTCTGACTCTCTGTAGCATTAAAACAATAAAAGTACTTTAAGATTTGTAAAATCCTTGAAACTTAATAAGACAAATGGATCAAATTCAAACACGTATACCACAAATACCCTATAGATACTGATAAAAACAAAATAGAATATGCTGCACTTTTCAAAGTAGATTCAACTAACCTTTGCAAGAAAATATGGTCAAGGTCAAACTTACCCAGAGCCTGTAGAAAACTTTCAATTGATCCATCTCGTCCCTATAGCGCTTAACTTCTGACCATTCTTGGTCAGTGTATTGTCTGTGCATTGTTTTGAAGAAGGCAGAGACAGGGGTATTTCCTGGTAGAAAATAGAAGGATAAAACCAATTATACATCTTTACACCTGCCTTTATTAACAGACCTTCTCTCTGATTAGGTAAAAAAATCAACTTAGGTAACTATAAGTTATTTGATGCTCTTAAGTTAAAAGTACTCTTTTTCTGTTTTAAAATTAAATCAGTACCAAAACTTCACATAAGGTTCTTAATTATGATGAGTTGCACACTTTGATTCGAATTAAATTTGATAAAATTAAGCATTTAAGTAATTTTGGATGTACTGTCGTAATACAAATAAAAAGCAACAACTTCTGATGCCAATAACTGTTTTCTGATTGCTCTAATGGTTACAAGAATGCTATTAATAGAAGAAAAAAGACAATACATGTATTACTAACAATATCAAGATGACCATATCTCCACAAAATAATACCACTTGCAGATGGAACAAACATAGTAATATGGATAAAGGTAATTTTACCAAAATAAAAACAAACTCACGAGGCCATTCTACTTTCATTATATCAACTCCAAGTGGGCTGCCTCTCTCAGCCGCAAACACAACGTAGTCACCCTGATGTGAAACATTAAAGCTTACATCACACCTGGGGTTGCACCTGTCAATCGGACTAACAAGGTATGGCTTTCCTTTTTCTGTCCTTTTAAACAATAAAGTGCGACTGGGTATTCCAAGTATCTTTGATAAAGAAAATCGCATCAGAAGTCGCCCAACCTGTATAAAGATAATTTCAAACTTTATGAGTCAATAAAAAAACTACCTCTGTCATAGTAACAATAAGAAGAACAAAAATCAATGTTAAATGATGTGTCAATTTCCATACTCTTATTTGTTTAAGCAAACTCAAGTGAAGTAAGTATAGAAAAGAAAACCCCTATGTCTAAACTTGACATTTTCAAATTTTAGCTTTCAAAGCAGAAAAAAGTATTAAGAATTATAAGCACAAAATTCAGCATCTGAAGCAACACTCCATATAATTCTATTTCTTATAAGAAGTTCTGAAAATAAGATCTCAAAAAGGAACTTTGGCGTCCAGCACTACCTTCAACGGACTAGAGGAAAGCTTTGGGAAAAAATTAAATTATTGATAAAATCATGAACATCTGCAGAACACTGTATGGAATTACTTTTATACAAAGATTTCTCACATTATAAAAATAAGTGAAAATAATACTAATGTACATTTACACTCACCATTGCAGCTTTAGCATCTCTCCTGAACATAAATTTGCCAATTCGCTCCTTCTCTTCTACTTGGACACACTGAGCAGCATGAGTCCATTCTGCCTGGTTTGGCAGCCAGTTCTTCACCTTGATAGCCAGCCTGACACTCCGCCCAGTGAACATGGCTGGATCTTCAGGTCGTACTTGTTCACTCATGACCTCATTCTGTATAATTATAAAAGATGGTAACATAGTACTGCGACAGCTAGCATGTAAAAATAGGAATATGTCTCGGTTTCAGGTGAATGAGTAGGAAGTCAGAAATTGAAATTTGAGAAAAGTCATACAAAAGACTATTTTTCTTCTTTTTCTCTACATTTTAAATTTACAACAGTTTTGATATCGGTGCATAAAATATTGATAAATTTATGAAATCTTTGATGTATGGATGCAACTTCTTTAAAGGTGAAATTTGCGACATCCAACTTAATCACCCTGGACACGAGACATGCAGCTGCACTTCAATTCACTATAATTATTTTTAAGGATAATGAACATTCCTTGCTTGTGCTGGAGCTGGTAAATTGAAGAGTGGTTTTCAAAGCTCAATATTTGCCCTATCATTGAAATCAAAAAGATTTACATGAGATAAGCACAATATAAACCATTTTAATTGGCTAATGGCATCTATATGCCATAATACTAAGGCAAAGAGGAAAAACGACAAGTTTTTCTTGATTTTCTCTAAAACTTGAAAATTCAAATATAATATTTAGTCTCTGTCTGATGCCGCTGCTTACAGTGCCAGTCTGTATAAAAGTCCCATAGGTCTTGGATAACTTAATTTTCTCCCTTTCAAAGACCTCCTTATTGTCCCCATCTACTAAGATAGCTTTGCACATAGTCCTGCAAATATGACAAAGTAAATTTTTTTTTTCAATGACGATATAACAAATTTTCCTCTACTAGAACGTCCAGCAACGTTTGTAATAAGCTATTGGTGCATTTGACTTTATAAAATCACCTTGCAATGTGTTATCAAGCAGTCCGATCATACTTCAGAGGTTGTGTACATGAAAAATTTCCAGACAGACCAGACTTGAATAGACAACAGATATTTGTCAACTATGCACAAATGAGCCTACTTCTAGTTCTATAAATGCAAACATGTATGCAAAGCTGTGAATAACCAAGGGGTGCATGGTCACTAGAAAACTATACAAAGTAAAAAAAACCTATGCATAGTGCAGGCATGGTAAGTGAGCTAACGAGACTCAATCAAACAATACAAGCTTCTTCGCCCTTTGAGAAAAATTGAAGCCATATATTATATAAAATAATCAACAAAAATCAAAAAGTTAAAAAATTGAGCCTATAACAGTCTGCAACCAAATTAGATATGCTTAGGAACTAAAAGAGGGAGTCTTTTGGTAAATTTTTGAGTTGGATTTTTGGCCTCTACTTTGTCCTTTGTTCATTATCCATATTCGCTTAAAATCCCCTTTCTTCAGCTCCCAAAGACTGAGGCTATTATAATCAGACTACTGCACAAAGTTTTGGAAAGCAGCCCTTGAGTTCAATTTAGACTTACATAGGTACTTTTAGTCTTGATTGAAATACAAAATATTTTGTTTTAATCTGTGAGTGTTTTTTTCTGTTCCTTCCAAAACTACTGTTAGACTACATTTTCTAGAATCTATAGACAGACCAATGTCACCATAGCCATAGGCCTAGATCTAGCCCTTTGTGTTTCCTGTGAAGGCAAAGAGGCTGGATAAACTGTGGTGTCTAAAGTTAAAAAATTATATGTCGAAGGTTAGATGGACCAGGATCTTGATTTGTGAGGACAGAAAAGCTAGAAATTTATTTAAAACTGAATCTCAATCTGTGTGCGTGTGCTCACAGGGCTCCGGCACTCGGTACTTGTTGCAGCATGAAAAAACAGCAGCAAAATAAAGATTTGTAATTTTGAAATGGTGGCAGTATGTTTATTACTATTACTATTAAGTGCGTTCTAACACCCAACTCCCACTCAGGTATGAGATAGAGTTTTTATGACTAATTTTGCAATCTTGAAAACGAATCTTTCAGTTTTAATCATCACATCTTGACAGTTTAAGAGGTATTATTTGTTAAAAACAGGGATGTATAAGTTTTCTTAGAGACATCTTGATATGAATTTTGAAAAACAGTTCAACTCAGGTACTCTTGAATAATTGTGAGAGGCTTTGCCAATTCAATATATACAAATATCACAATTTGAGTACTTTAACAATTTAGATTAGGTCAGTGATTACTTTTATAGTCAAGAAGACATTTTTTAAAAATATTTTTTCTTTGTATAATATGGCCCATTTCAAAATAAAATGAGCAAACCATATTTTTTGTAAATTTGAGATAATCCTGGCATTGTTCCGCTGGTGAGACTGACAAAATGAAGGGATAGGGTAACCCATTTTAAACACGATTAGCAGTCCAATCCCAGGATAAAGCGGTAAGTTTGATAGTTCTGCCTGATCTGTTAAATTGCACTCGTGAACAATTGCTCTCCCTTGAGACATATATAATATATTAATATCAACTACTAAAACAGGTCAGATGGACCTGTGATTACTTTTATCGTCAAGAAGACATTTTTTAAATGTATACTTTTTCCTTTGTTTTGGCCCCTTTTTTATTATTAATATGAACAAGCCATATATATATATATATATATATTATTATTATTATTTTGCAATTTATGACCTAGATTCAAAAGTAGAACTTGATAATGATATCTATATAGATATTTCTATTGACCTGACAAAGTCTCAAGGATCGCAATTGTTCAAGACTTTAGAAGATAAGTACGTGTTAAAGTAGTCCTTCAGGATCCATATTTGATATTTATTTGTATATAACTGGCAAATTCTCGAGGGATTGCAATGGTTGTGACCTAAACCTACCTATTGGTGCAGAGTTGTGTATCAAAAATGGTCTAACTCTATGAGCATTTTTTCAAAAGCTGCATATATTTGACGTTCCTATCGAGCCACACAAAGAATTTAGAAATTCACAATTTGCAACAAGAATGCGAAAGAGATTGTGTTTTCCAATATGCACTCTTGAACAACTGCAGTCCTTAGATCTAGAGACTCTGCCAGGTTGATAGAAATATATCAATATCCGTACCTTCATTTCGTCAGAGAGTTAAAATGAAGCATGTAGCCGATATCGATATGTAATATTGTGTTTCTATCGACCAGGCAAAGTCTGGGCGCTTTATCGTTTGTTCCAACCCCTGTTGCTTTAGCTCTTCATTTATACCCGATAGATCTAGTCTAACTCAAAATATTTGATACTTATAAAACCTTGCTATCTTCGAGTTTGAGTTGCGTAATCTAGATCTAGATCTAGTGCTTAACTTATTTAACTATTTGTTAGCCTAAGTTAAAATATTATAAAAATAGAATCTCCAGCTAGTGCTACCGGTTAAATCAATACCCCTGATTTCACAAAGTATAGGGGTGGGAACAAACGAAAGAGCACCAAAGTCTGCAGAGACTGCGCTTGTTCATGAGTAGGCTTCTAAAGTTGTGAATACTGAATCGAATGTGACATCTAGGGATGATAAGCCTAGTCTAGATTTAGATATTAGATTAGGTCAGAACCATTGTTCAAAAGTACCTGACCAACTAAATAGCTAAGTAATAATTAGAATTTAGATCTAATTGGAAATCTAGAGGGCTCGTAAGCTTACCTGAACTAGATCTAGATAGTCTAATTGTTGAACATGGCTTGAACTTTTATTTTGAGACCCCCAACCATGGGCGCAGCCATGACAGTGCTTGCAGCTCTTTTGATTAGTGTGATCAGAAAAGGATAAACGTGAAAAACGTACAATGAGTTTTTCGTAGGCCTAGTAGCTTTATATTATAAATGTAGAAAAGACAAGGACAACAATACAACTATTCATATCTACAACCAAATAGACTTTATAATATGTAAACAACAACACAAACATTTAATAAACAACGCACAATCATACGGCGGTACAATCGTTTCATCGGACCACAAACTTGTTAAAACTACAAACGATATTTCCAAACACAGTCTATGGAAGGTAAAAGAAAAGACGCAATGTGCAACAAAAGCTCGCTTAAACATAGCTCAGCTTGGCCAAAACAAAAATGTCACACATAACTACACAGAACAACTAGGCCAGCTACTCAGCCAAGTTGACGAGGAGCAAAAGGTAAACACACAATGGAAACTTATAAAACACTACATAGAAAAAGCAGCTAAAAATAACATTGAAGAAGTAGCAAAACAAAAGGCATATCCACGTTGGGACAACGAGGTCAAACACCTATCAGACAAACAAAAACAAGTTAGACTTGAAATTCTGAACTCAAAAGAACCACAGAAGATTAAAGACCTGAAAAAAGAGAGAAACTTCATGCTGCACAAAATCAAAGAGAAAACAAAGCAATTGAAGAATGAGCATTTAGACGAGTCAGCCAGCAACAGACAAAACATCAAGCGATGGCGGCATGTTTTAAGCTGTAAAAGCCCTTAACCGAAAAATATTTGAAAATCCAAAAGTACACGACAACGATGGGAAGCAAGTTAGCAACCCAAGTCAAATACAACTAATCATTGCCAACCACTTGAAGTCAAAGTTTAGAGACGATAACATCCACGACGTCGAACCGTATTTCGGACAACCAAGAAAACTGAAAAGCCCTATAACAGAGAAAGAGGTTAGAGCCCAGCATTAACAACCTGAACAACGGTCGGGCACCAGGATCAGACAACATAAGTGGTGAATTCCTAAAATTTGCACCACATCTTGTCGATAACAAAATTGCTAAGTTATTAAACTAAACCTTTGAAAGACACGAAGACCTGAACATCAACGAAGGTCTCCTGATAGCTCTGCCTAAACCAGGAAAGCCAAAAGGACCACCACAAAATCTTCGCCCAATAACTTTATTGAATTCGATTCGGAAAGTGCTTTCAACCATAGTTCTGAACCGCATCAGACCAAAAATAGAAACCTACATATCCCACAGCCAAAGCGGTTTTAGACCCAACAGTAGTACTTCAGACGTGGTATGGGTACACAGATAGCTAATCGCAAAAATCTTAAACACACCCAACCTTCAACTAAACATCACGGGAATAGATGTGTCAGCTGCATTTGATACTATTGACAGAACTCCACTACTAAAGACGCTAAGGGAAATTATTAATGAAACGAATTGCGTATCGTTCAATTCCTCCTTAGCAAAACAACGTTAGACGTAAAAATCAATGGAACAAACACCACGCAGCTATTCACTACCAACGTAGGCACGCCACAAGGGGGCAGCCTTAGCCCTGTATTGTTTATAGTTTATTTAGAAAATGCCCTTAGAAACGCAAGGAGCAATGAGACCCCCCAACAAGTCCTCCCAAATGAAATCATATACGCCGACGACATAGACTTTGTAGGAACAGACCCACCAAACATAAATGACATCGAAACATCACTCAAAAACTTCAGACTAAAAGTAAAAGTCGACAAAACAGAACACATAGAGCTGAGAAAGGATAAGGAGGATTGGAAACTAAACAAGAAAGTAGGGTCACTCCTCGGCACCAAAGAAGATATAGATCACAGGAAACACTTATCAAACGTAGCCCTCAATAAACTATCTAACATATGGAACAGACCAGACAAGGTAAAACAAAAAACAAGGATTTAACTGTACAACTCTTTAGTCAAGTCCATACTACTTTATAACTGCGGTACATGGGCTCTAATAACAACAGATGAAAAGAGACTTGACTCATTTCACCGTAGACAATTACGAAGAATCCTAGGAATCCATTATCCAACTAAAATTACAAATCAGTCACTGTACAAAAAGTGCTCAGAAACCCCACTCTCCCTCCAAATTTTAAAACTAAGGTGGAGGCTCTTTGGACACATTCTAAGGCGAGATAACTCTATTCCAGCAAATCTCGCAATGCTTTATTATTTCAACGAGAACTCAAATAGAGGCAGATGAAGATCAACAACAACCCTCCCGGTAACCCTGAACAACGACCTGAAAAGACTGCAAAACAAAGATGTCCAGCTGACAACAAAAGAGGACCTGCACAAGCTGCAAAAAATAGCATCGCAAAGACAGGAGTGGATCGCTTTCACCGCGGAAATAAAGAGGACAGCCGAAGCTGCGAGGCCGGATGACCAAGCTAGCGGAAGGCACCAAGTCAGTAAGTCAGTAGCTTTATAACTTATGATAGACAAAAATAAGCAAACAAGGAAAAAGGGAAAGCCATCCATCGCAATCCATAACACTTTGGCTCAATAAAGTGCATTATTGACAGGCCTACTACTTATCGAGTAGGTTTTGGTGCGAATGCATAAAAATAGTAAAAAATATAAAAACCTAAGACCCTGCAACTTTGTTCCATGCAACTGCATTTTAAATAATGTTGAGATAATTATCCCAAACTCGACCAGGAGCAGAAACTTTAACTTTTGTTGGTATACTAGACAATAATATATACCGCAACGTAGTCAAGGATTGCCAAGAACACTCAATGCTAGTGAGCTGAAGTGCGACAGGGAGGGAACGAGGACCACCGAGAGAATCAAGAAAATAATTTTATTTACTCAGGTAACAACAAGCTTATGAGATTCAAGGGCGGGTTTTCACGTCACATTGCAAACAGATTAATCTCGATAGTGATGCAGTTCGGAGATTCACTTCGAAGATACAAGTCCCGGCTGAGGTAAAGGAGATCAGCATCCTTCTTTTCGTTCTGGATGTCCACTTCAAATATTGGCCCCGTCTGAAACTCTGATGTCTGGTAAATGAAGCTGTTTTTTGTTGTTGTTTTTTTTTTGTTATCCCTTCAAGAGTTCTTCAGAGTTTGATCTCTGAATCTGTTCCGAATTGCCATTTTGAATTCTGTAAGTTTGAAAATCTTGCAGGATAATATATTTTGCAGCCTCAGCAGCTTCTCCGCACGGGCAAAGGTTGTCTGGCCAATTTTGTATATTAAGGACGCGGTTATGTAAGCCATGAGGCCCCAATAACCTGTCAGATTAGTTGGGCCATGAAACAAAAAGCTCTTTTTCTTCGGCTTTCAACCGCAGTTTAATGATATAATTACTTTGTCTTGGCTTTTAGGTATGGGAAGTTTACAACCTACAAGAAACACGTTTGAAAAATAATGTGCAGTCAGTGGTAGGTATAATCAAAGGGTCGGTTTCACCCCAGCTTTTACATGGCACAAAATAACCTTCTAGATTGTTTAGACCATGTAGCAATAATAATCTATCTGTACAGTAAAATAACCTCCTGGATTTGTTGGACCACAGCAATCAGTGCGATATTTTCATCATATGCTTATAGTCAATTAGTGTTATGGCTAATCTGTGGTCGGAAAAATGGGCGTCTATCTCTGCCTACCTATTTGGTGCAATTCATCTTTTTTGTTGATTATTAAATAGCAGGAGAGGTGATGCGACGCATCCGAGATTGTTTGAAAATTTCGCATGGCAAAAAAATTGCGTGAGAAGTACGTTTGCGCAAAATATTGAAATTCGGCATTCGGCCTTCCCAACAAAAACCTGATGACGCACAAAATTGACAAAGCTATGTCTTGTAATTTGGTGTCTGGTGTGAAATAGACATCACCTTTTCTCCCTCTCTCTCTCTCTCTCTCTCTCTCTCTCTCTCTCTCTCTCTCTCTCTCTCTCTCTCTCTCTCTTTCTCTCTCTCTCTCTATCTATCTATCTCTCTCCCCCCCTCTCTCTCTCTCCATCTCGATTTTCCAAAACATTAGGACAGAAGGAGACATACGCTATTAACAGTCTTTCTCCAATGTGTTCTGTCCCGTGCCTTTTTCTCTAGCCCTGACGTAGCAACTTTTGGCTTTAACTGATTTGGATCGTTTATAATGAGTAAAGACAAAAAGAAAATTAGTCGTCTCACAATAAAACTTGAAGTTTCGACCCTTAGAGTCTCTGTATAATGAAATGGTGTCACCTCATCCTCTGCTACAATAAGAAATGTAGGTCCGAGAGCCTTTAAATATCTCAATACATTCGTTTTTAACTTGTTATCATTGATGTCTACTGTTCTTTAATTTCTTATGTAAAAACCTTCCTTTGTTGTAAGAAAAAAATAATGAGTGTGGAGAAAAATACAGTAAAATGCAAATGTAATGTAATTATTTATGTGACTATACATTATGCCTGAAAACTGCCAAAAGAAATTTTCCACTTGGGTGAATAAAGAAATACCTAATTTCGCACATCCTTAAGCAGCAGCCCCACTACTACAAAATATCCGTACCTTAAATTATTCGGTTATCATTGCCTCTTTTATACTGTATTAGAGAGATGAGATAAAATAACAAGCAACAAAAATACCACAAGGAATTCAGGCTTTTTAAAACTTTACAACCAAGGGATGTTGTATCTGCTGACAGTGATAGGCATGACAAGAGTCTGTTTACTAATACTTCAAACTGTAAACGACGATATTGATAAATCAACTAAATATAACTCCAAGCCTTTAATACAATGGTGTCATGTTGGTAGCTAAACAATGAAAACTGGAAAGAAAAAAAAATTGGATCTCGCCTTGCCTGACACACTACCAAGAAAGGTTACCCTTTAAAATCTCGTGCCCCCCCCAAAAAAA
>BMAT01009888.1:247238-265272 GCA_019649035.1 Elysia marginata | reverse complement strand
GAGAGAGAGAGAGAGAGAGAGAGAGAGAGAGAGAGAGAGAGATTTGCAATACATGTATTTGGGCGAAAATATTGTGCTTTGTGTGTGATACTTTTTAAAATTTGTTTTGCTTCCCAGTCCTAGATTTTTAAAATTAAATTTCGCTCTGCATATTCATGCCCATAATCACCCCCTTTATATTTTTATGTGTATTCTATTTATCTGTCGGTATGTCTTTAATTTTAACAACTTTAATAAATAAAAAAAAACAATAGACCAATCTTACGGCAAGTCATTACAATTTTGCAGATATGAAAGAGATGTTTGGTGACTAAAACAAAAAGTTGAAGTAACTGTTATTTTCACAAGATCCCGTAGGTCACGAAATAAAAAATCAAAGGAGGCTTCATAACTTGGAAATGATTTTAGAAACCCTACAGAATAAACCCGCATGTTCATAATTTGCATCGCAATACAAATCGCCATCGATCTTAAGTGGGATAAAAAAGTCTATTTCAAGAGAGAGAAAAAGAGTGCATTTGTGCAGACAGTGAAGAGTGCACAGTAGAGCAGGGTCGGCCAGTCGGAGCACAAAGACTTATAGACCATTCTCTCCAGTGTAAAAACAAAGCTCTGTCTCATTACAGTAATAATCTTATGGAAGATTAGAAGACCTTAAACTAGACGAAGAATATTGTGTAGGGCCTTGTTAATGGCTTTCATGATAAAAAAATTATGAAAATTAAAATCAAGGTGAATGGTAGAGCTCACCCTTATCATTCAGAATGTTTAAAGAAAATTGAATAGAGAAAGAGGAGATAATTTTTGGAAGCCTCCTTATTACTTTGGCTCTATGTGTCAAAGCATTCTCATTCGCCAAGCATGAATTTCTTCGTATGCTGCATGGAGTAACTTTGTCTAATTTTCTGTTTCCTAAATTTAACCAACACTGAGGGAGAAGCATTCCACGGGATAACTTGACTACTAAGCTACATGTACATGACACATACCAATAATCCACTCCTATCAACATCTACTATCTTCGGTGAGAGAAACGCGCAAAACTTCCGGAAATTCCAATAGGTACGTTGAGTGGCTACAACTACAACCGTCCCTAACGCCCCCTCCTTCCCTTGTTAGCCACTCCGCCGTCAGCGAGACAGACAAATGAGCGTGCGAATTATCGATCGAAGACCGCGCTGAGGGCGGGGCTAAGTCCCGTCAGCCTCACGGCTGCGGCACACGATTGGCTGCTCCGTTGCAAAGTAGGCGGGAGTTCAACTGGAAACGATCTTCTGAGGGCACGTGCGAAAAGATAGGAGGTTTTGTTTTAGCTTCTTCAAGAATTTTAGATAGATGAATCTTTTCTACGGCTCAAGAGTTTATTCTTCCTAACTGTGACGCAGCGTGAGACGTTCATAGTGAAGTGACTTACTTAGACAGTACTTCAGTCTCAATCTAGGTCTGTATGGACCCTTATCCAATTCATTAGTTTGTTGATGTGCATGAGGATTTTAGTTTTTGCGTTGAATAATAGACAGTAATTTCATTTGATGACCTTATACTGAATGGTAAGTATGATCTTGGACTAAGAATATCGATAATTCATTTTAAAAATCAATGTCTCTAAAAATATCAATTTCCGGTTCTTTTTCAGTGTTGCAAAATCAATCAGAGCCATACTTGGGTGGGAGTTCGGGTGGGAGTATACTAATACCAATAACGTGACACTCGTAACTTTTTAATGCCCTTGCTACAAGACCCATGCGTTCTAAATCTACGCACATTTAGAGTATTATTAGTCTTTACTACTGATATTCTTCTGTAACAGATAAAATGATTCTATCACTAAATTTGACTTCGATACATTTTGTTTAAAAGAAGATTGAAATGCCTCAAATTTTCAAGCTAATGTCCATTAAAGCTAGCTCTGTAGGCGAAATGTCTCCAGATTTGTTTTGAAAAAGGTTCAGAACAAACTGTAGTTTAACATCCTGTGAGAGTAATTTCATCTTATTTACTCTCACTTTCTCTCCTTCCACCGTAGCTTTCTTCTTTGTTTACTCTCTGCATTTTTTCGACCTCTATTTATAATGTTATACTAAACGACGCCATTTTTAGGACGGTACTCAAATTGATGAAATGAACATTTTTTTGTTCATCTAAAAGTTTTGTTCTAAATAATCTGCAGCTTATTGATGAATCGCAATTAAAGTTAAGTTTGCAAGTATTTCACATACATCAATTGGCATAAAATTTCGTAATAAAATATGTAAGACAGTAGGTCTGGGTAAATTTGTTTCCTCTTGAACTCTTCAAATTAGTGACTGACTTCCTTTGACATCAGTTGCAATATTGATAAATTACAGCGGAAACCACTTAGGATTTAAGCGGAACTCTTGCTTAAAGTCACTTTGTTTGGCAGTCGGATCTAGTATTTCTCTGTTTTCGTAATGGGGAAAGTCAAAGTCAACACAATCATTTTTAGGCTTCAAAGTGTTGACTTTGTAAGGATTCCACTGTAATAGAAGAGAGATGTGTATGGCCCTGGATGGTCCTACTAGCAATGGTATGGAGCATTTGAGATATCCACGTGCAATTTACAAGATTTAGCAGGTTGATGGTGAAAATTGCAATGACCAACTGTAAGAGAAAAATATTACCACATTCAGTGTATATAAAATACAATCATAGATCTATTTCTATTTCAACATCGTTCCTATTCATTTGCTTTTTACCAGCCATAATCTTGTACTTTTAGGTGTCTCTTTAAAAGAAAGATCCAGTCTGAGAGATACGTTATCTAAAAGTCGCGTCTTCGTTACGCGAGTTGTTTGTTGCAACAACCACAAACTACGAATCATCAACAAAACAGAACAAGAGTGAAGCATCACCATGAGTATGAGTGTAAGTGGGTATCCGCAGAATTACTCCCACCATTCCCATCATCACCAGCCACATCCTTATCACAACCCCCACCACCCAGGGCTGCAGGTCAGCAGTGGTTCTGGTCCCATAGGCGGCACGCTGGACATTGGTGTCGCAGGGAACGGCAGCGCTAGCATCTCAACCACCGGAGGATTATCTCCACCAACAGCCCCACCCCATCACGATTTTTACTCAGCATATCCCGCACACAACATCATCAGTCCGCACCCTTCACACCACCAAATGTCAGGGCGTTACCATCCTTATTCCCATCACATGGACCACATGAGGCCTGACCCTGCCTCTCCATCCTCGGCTACCTCCTCTGCTGCAGCTGTAGCAGCAGCGGCGGCAGTTGCAGCGTCAGCAGGAGGTTACTTCCCTAACTGGATGTTGACACCACCGCCCGAACTGTCTACGGTATCCGGCCACATCCCAGACGGTTTCCACAGCTTCGGGCCTCCAGGCTCAAACTCTCCTGGCGGCACGCACTACCAGTCCTTCATCCAGTACGAGAACGGCGTACCGGTACGGTGTATCAAACGCCGCGTTACTGCCAATAAGAAGGAACGTCGCAGGACACTCAGTATCAATAATGCCTTCTCACAGCTAAGAGGCTGCATCCCTAATGTACCTTCAGACACAAAGCTGAGCAAAATCAAAACGCTGCGTCTAGCCACCTCCTACATCTCCTACCTAATGGATATCCTTGCCAAAGACGATCCTGAGCTGTCCAGATGCGGCTTCAAGGCAGAGCTCACCAAGAAGATAGTCGGATCTTCCAACAACCACAACAATCAGACCAACTCAGAACTGACTAACTCAGCAGCATCCTCAGCGATTATAGGAGGTGGCTCCTGTGGATTGAAAGCTGAACATCGCCAAATGTCCTCCCATAGCGTCCCAGGGAGGGGCATCTTGGACAGAAGTGAGGATACAAGGAAAAGAGAATCGGTGAGTAAGGTAATGCCTTCATTCATGAAACAGAATAACATTTTCTGAAATTTACTCTTGACAATGGAAACTACCAGACATTGCTGTCAAATTCGAGCAATTGAAGATATATATGGATTTGTGCGTTTGCATGTATATATCTGCCTTCCTCCCCCTCCAAACGCTCTTTCTTTCCTTTTTATCTCTTTTTCTGAAAAAAAATGGATCTCATCAGTCACGATCTAGAACGATTAGAGTTTAGAAGTTAAGAATAATTATAAGAATTGAATATATTGAATTACGCTTGGTGCAGATTTTTCACTTGCCTCAATACCTCCATCACTTAAACCAATATTTGTAAAACTCGTGCAGAAGGCCAGCTATAGACGTGACCTTTCGCCCAGCGACTGTTAAAAACGCGCGTTAAATTGAGAGAGTTGATAAGAAGATGCCACTGTGGGGTCTGACTGACAGTTATAACTCATCCACGCTGTACGCACCCTGAAACGTTCTATGGAGTTCATTGTACATATAGATTAAAGAGTAATTTCTAAGACATAAGACTAATTTTTTTATACGCGCTAATAGCAATTGAAATCTCTATTGATAAAAATTTAATGTATTAAGTCGTACAATATTGCCTACAAGCCATTGTCTTACAGTTGTATCCAACTTGTGCGGGGAAATTTTTGATTGGTTTTGACAGTA
The DNA here is from genome assembly GCA_019649035.1 of Elysia marginata. NCBI lineage: Eukaryota > Metazoa > Mollusca > Gastropoda > Plakobranchidae > Elysia > Elysia marginata. The sequence goes on along the minus strand of BMAT01009888.1, from coordinate 260,724 downwards.
TTTTTTTTTTCGATTTCGCAAGGCAGCAAAACAGAAAAATTAGTTGCTAAAGATCCTCGTATTACTTTCCATATTTCGGGATAGCATGTCTTGCGATTCAAGATAAAGGATTTTTCTTTGACATAGTACCAAGTCATACACTAGTTGAATACATACACGAACGGGATAGGTACAATTTTTAGTTATCTGTCATAGGGGCGTTATCAATAGATATAAATCAACGCCGGCGAGAGGTAATAGTATACTGACAGTAAAAAAGGCTTTAGTTTTCCCCGCTGCGGTCTGTTAACGATACCATATCATGGGAATTCTAATCTCCTACATGTCTTCATAAACGTTTCACTTCGCACGTAAAACCAGGTCCCCTTATCAAAAAGCTAAAGAACATAAGTTTATTAGTAATTATTGTATATTTTGCTAGAACACAGTCATTCGACTCTTCGTTTTGATTCAAAGCAAACATTTTTAGGTAAAATAAGTTATGTAGCAATTTGAACTTTAGTTTAAACAACCATGTAATGCGCGTTTGTGTGCTCTATCAATTGAAGCATGAACTGCTATGACTGTCGCGTGTGAGAAGTAGGCCTACTGTCTATAAACTTCTCTCTCTCTCTCTCTCTCTCTCTCTCTCTCTCTCTCTCTCCCGCACCTGCGGGGCCGGTTATAAATCTGCCACCCCAGTTTGCTCTAAAGGTTGTTCGTCACTACTCCAGCTTCTATATTTTATTCCGAGTCATGATGTGTGCAGTACACTGCATTGCTTTTTACTTCCCGGGTGAATTTGAGCGTTAAATGAAATTTTCTGACGCGTTCTGATCTACATCATCACTTCAATATTTCTAGTAACAACCATTAATTACTGGACATGTGAAACCTTTAAATTAATGCTCAGTAACCTTTATCCTTATGTAGGTCATTAACAACATTAACAACCATTAATTACTGGACAGGTGAAACTTTTAAATCAATGCTCAGTAACCTTTATCCTTATGTAGGTCATAGACTTTTCTTCAGAATCAATCTTTTTTTTTCAAATTATTATAATATTCACTATTTTAAAAAATCCAGTGGAACCCCTGTATAAAGACCTGGTAAAATGTTGGTGCAAACAGGTCTTATGAGAGGGGGGGGGGGGCTTAGTTCAGGGGTTGAATTACTATATCCATATAAGAGGACATGCCACGCAAGATGGGCGGTCTTCATTGAGGAGTTCCACTGTTCACCGAAAACGCTCCACGGCGTTCATAAATCCATTTGTTTGTAGAAATATTAAAGAGGACAAAGTTTTGTTGTGGTTATTTCAATTATATATTTCAAAAAGCTTGTAGCAAATATAAAATATTATCATACGTACACAGAAAAAATTGTTAAGCCCAGCTGTTTATCTTAGCAGTTTTAGTCACAAGATGATTAACGTTTATTTCAGTATTTTGTTTTAATTTTCTCCCGTTATTTCATACGTTCAGCTCATACTACCTTTTTTAGAATAAAAGAAACCATCGACTTGAAATAATACTAAATTTAGTATAGACTTCCAAAGGAATTTCGAGAGATGAGCATCTAGTCCAATATCACTAATTTTGAATTTAGTACAGCAGTTAAAACAATTGCCATGGTTACTCATTTTATTTATTCACACGTTTTTATGGGATGCAAATTTTCCGATTTTTGCAGGAATTCCAATTTTTTTTAGTAATTTTCTTTGTTTAAAAAAAGTGGGAAAGTTTGAATAAAAATTAAGACTTAAATATTACAGAAAAGCTCTAAACTTAAGATTCATAGAAAATGAAACACTTATTTGAGTTGCATAGCTGTGCAAGCCCTAGTACAGACTTGTATCTGTCTTTTGTAATTGATCATTCAAAAGTTCTGTAGGGGCAGCTTTATAGTTTTCCTGCTTTTGTAGCATAAGCCGCTTGCATCCCTGAGTAATAAAAATAATGGACTAAACAAACATTTTTATGATTTGAAATATTTTTTTACTTTTGAAAAAAAAATTCAGTCTCAGTCCCTTTGCACAAGCAGGTTTTTCCACGAAAAAAAAAGCTATTTACGTTTTTCGTTTCCAGCAGTTAAATTTCCTTATTCGTCAATTTTCATTTTGAATGTTCCTGATTTTTCAGTACATCCGCACCAGTCCGTGCATTCGTCTTAGAGCTGACTACGTTATTTTTATACTCACATGGTCTGGGTCTAACACAAGCGCACTGCTACAAAGATTTAAGTCTTTGTACTAAAGAAATTTAGGAAAAGCACTGAAAAACCATAAAAATAAACCGCCTCTTTTATATCATTTAAATACCGGTGCTCATTGGTTCTACGCTTTCTTCAAAGATTTTTTCTTCACATTGGGAAAAAAAACTGACAAATTTACACTGGTCACCAATTGTTGAAATTGATTACGAATCAAATGGCATTACATAAAGTTGCTTCTTTCTTTTGATAAAATAAATATTGCAAATTATAATGCCAGTTTTAAATACATCCTTTTGTTCAAATCCCGCGCACACAAGTGCTGCATTTTTCATGTTTGCGCCTGTTTGTTTTTAATGTTCACCCATAGTCATTGGTCTTACGCCGTCACATTTCCCTTTCATCCCTAGCTAGCTGAATTCGCAACAATGGTTTGTAAGCTACATGGGCAACTTTCGGTTTACCCGCGGTGTCTTTGCATGTTTTATTTTTTTTTGTTTCAGTAGATTATATTACTAAACATATACTCAAAGTCTAGCGGTGAATAAGTCGAATGTTGGAATGCTTTAATTTGACAAAACGATTTTTTAAAGTAGACATATTCTTCTTGTTTTCTATATTAAAGTCTAAATAAGCTCTAATATCTTCCTCAAAATTTTTATGATTTCATGCAGTTTTGGATGCTGTGAGAGATGCATTATTCAAAATTTCAGTAAATGTGTGCGTCGGGAGTGAAGAATTATTTGGGTATACTTAAATACCAAATTATGACAGCTACAACGATGCTCATCACTAGTTTCTAGTTTTTATAGTATCGTTTAGTCTTTTTCTGTGTCACCATCGCATCCGATCCAACACTTTCATTCCGCCGCCCGTTGTATCGACCGCCGTGCGCAATCCCGGATATGACCTCAAAACACGGGATGCTTCTGCAGCTAATCAGCGAACGATCAGACCTAATCAAATTACCGAAAGTGGCAAGGGGACGACTTTTCCCAGTTTTCCTCATTGCTGGGGCGGACCCCAGTGATTAACGCTGGAACCGCCGCACTCGAGATAACATGAGCTCCGAGGCTGTTTAGGGGGATAGGGTCATGCCGACAGGATGCTGTTGCAGTCTTCTGAATCAGATAGCAAAAGAGTCATTTCCTTAGACAAATGTGCTTCCATATATTTAACAGTGAGGTAATAGTAAAATTTGTTTCCTAATATTTAAATGAATAGTATACCTTGATACAGCAATGGGTAATATGTGAGACAACCAAAGTAAATTTTATAGGTTTGCGAACCGTTTTATGTTTCTATAAAAGAAAGTTAAAATTTCACTACAGCTTACGTTGGAAATAAAAAATACTCTCCTCCAATATGATTGTTCTAAACAGAATTGCCGGTCACACAGAACAGTCTCCTCATCAAACCAGTAGCATGAGACAACTGCATAGAACTAGGCCTATACAGTAAACCAATGTTGTGGAGATCCGGGTGGAAACCAGGCCTTCCCATATCGGCCCGCACCAAGCAGTGTGTCGTGTAATCAAGTTATTGCCACTGGGAGCGCAAGGGAAAACAATAAGCTTGATTATGGGGATCAATTGTCACAAGCAGCTAACTGCACGACACATCCACTAGCAGGGGAGGGTTGAGGCTAAAGAAAGCATCGCAGCTTGGAGTAATAAAAGTAACAGAACCGAAGAATGTCTCCTTTACACCCTTTGTTTACACTTGTCTCTCTCTCTCTGCTATTCTAACAAACAACAGTTATCCCCCCCCCAAAAAAACAACAAAAAAACTGTTACATTTTAGATCGCCACCATAATGTCAATCTTTCTAGTCTCAGCGAATGTAGAATAACTTTCGTACGGTTTTGAAAAAAAAAATAACAACCCTTCAGTTATTATCACTGTGGAGATGCAGTTCTTCAGCATTCAAAATTTTATTTTACACTTATTTCTATTTCACCATCTATTCTCATAAGACAGTTGATAGAAGTTCGATAGATTAGCTTTGCTACTCCACCAATGAGTCGTTTGAAAATAAATGTGATTACGTTTCGTTTATCTCCTGTCTGCAGTATACCACAAGGGGTAAAATCAGCATCTGAGTCATTGTTACGTATATTCAATGGTAGAATCATAATTTCTGACATAAAACATGCTTGCCAAATTTAAGATTATTCAGTTGTTTTTTTAAAGACTTTTTCCATCCATTTATTGCTTATTGTACAGCTGGTGACCATGACTTTCAATTTATTTGAGATGCAATGCTAGGCTCATTTTCAGGTATTTAAAACTTTTTCTCAATAATCAGGCATCCTTTATAAAAGAACAAAGAGATAAACAAAACAAAATAAAGCAAAGAGCCAGGACATTTTTCAAAGGCTTGTCTGTAGTTGTCTTTGCAAGGCCTTTGCGCTGTCATGTTAAGTAGTTTCTATGGGAATTATATTCAGATGAGAGGTTTACAAGAGAACTTTCACTGATAATATTAATACAAAAGACAAAAACACCAAAAAGCAACTTGGATGGTTCTTTGAGATCGCTACCACAATCACTCCGCTGAAGTAGACGACCTTTGAAACGGTTCTGAAAAACTTTTTGACAGCTAATGTGGTTGTAAAAATCTTTAGTATTCTTAAAATTCTTTTAAAATTTTTCATTTTCACCATCTTCTGATAAAACTTTTTATAGAACATAATTTTGTTAGATAGGCTTTGATAATTCACGTGACAGTTGTTTGGCAATGGGATCTACATGTGGGTGTGATTATATTTCGTTTCCATCTTTTCTGTATACCAGTAGGGTAAAATCAGCATTTTGTTATGTGTTCATGAAGGTTCATTATTTCCGACATATTCAAAATAAGATAACCCTTTTATATAAAGGTGTGCATGCGGTTGTCTTCGCAATGCTTTTGCGCTGCCAAGTTTACTCACTTTTACGGAATTTTTATTCACATGGTCGTGTTAGAAGATAATTTTCGTTGGTACTAACATTGTAGAATACCAAAAAAGACAAAAACTGTAACCAGCGCTTCAAGCATTATTGCACACGACAGGCACTTTGTTTATCTGAAATCGACACTGCCTAGTTCACGGCGATTGCCTCGAGTCCCACGTGACACGCTCATTAAATTACCATTGGTCGACGCCTGATAGAAACGCCCCAACAGATCCCATCGCGCATGCGCGCCATCTGCGAGATCGACCGGCTTGTCGACTGCAACGCCGTCTTGTCTTGTGCTGTGTATGACCGGTTGTGACCACTTGCTGCCGGTAAGCGGTGGAGCAGTGAAATGCTAGATCTAGTCGAGACTCAACAGAGCTAACTGGTCTGGGTAACAGATCCACCCGCCCCACTTGTCAGTCGGGCGCGTGTTCAGATGCGTCTTTTAACAAGAATAGAACAGTTTCCCATCATTTGATCAGCCATTACAGTCACATTGACCTCTGCTTTTGGTACTCTAATTTCTTAAGCGTGTCTTACCAGATGTTAAAGTTAAAGTTATATTACCAATCTACCAGAAAATCACAGGAACATTTACGATACAGGGCACACAGTTGACTAATGTCCTTTCAATGTGACATTTCATAAGCGTTTTAGGCCTACTAAAGAGACCTTTTTTTTGTATTTTAAAATCGGGGATACTTTTATACTGGGCAAAACATGAAAAAAAAAAATCATTGGTGTGCTGAAAGCATTAGAGCGCGCCCGTTGCAGTTTCCTTCTCACTATATTCGAAGGGTTCAAAACACGTCTTTTAGCGGTAGTCAACCAAAAATGTATTTTAGTTCAATGTTGAAAGAAACAGATACTTGTTTGTATTGTCTTAATGGCAGCTGTAAAATACAAACGCCACCCGCCTCAATAGTTACCTGTATTCTGTAAGAGCCTTGAACATTTTTCCTGGTTTTTTTTGTGTGCGTAAGATGCTTGTATCCCTTATCTTCTTAAGGACTTCAAAATTCATAGCATCATATCCAACAGGTAGGAGATCACCGAGTTGCCATCATGTTAAAAAAATAGACCCCTTGCGCTTGAAGACATGAAAAAAAGTACATCTGAGCCTTGTTTTCAATCACGAAAAGCAGGAAGTTCATCGAGAGAATATGTGACGATTGGTCCTTAGCCACTAACATTAGCAGCTCTGCTAATTTACCAGCTTTCGTGTTTTTACTATTTCACATCTACAATTTTATCTTTTACACCATTACTTCAATTTACTTACTTATGGTCGTATCACTACTCGATAAAAGCAAGTTATAATAAGATTAGAAAATGGAGCTGGGAAACCAAAAGTTGTTGACGTGGTAATATTTGAAACACTATCAGTCGTTAAATTACACTGGAATTGTGATAATGCCAACACCCCAGGAACTAAAATGTGTTGACATAGAGGCAGAGTCGGTATTACCCATTACAAAAAAAAATAAAAAAAAAAACCTATGGGACTACCAAACGAGTTCACTTTAAATGGATTCCACTGTAAATGAAACTGGTTTGAGGTAACTTAGAGAAGCAGTTACGAGAACTTTTAAATGCCATAACTTAATGATAGTTTTGAATTTCAGCACCATAAGAATTCATGCTTTGGTAGGAATTATTTTTTTAAAGTGTACCGGTATGCTAGCTTGATACATTGTATATTTTACCCACAGTCAATTAAATTACATAATGTACAAAACATTTGGTAATACTGGCGTTTTTTTTGTCCTGGGAGATGCATAAATCAACATCGATGTCTCGAAAGACCAGAAATTGTTATTACTAATACTTTAAAGTAATATACCACAGCGATGTCTTTACTTCTTAATGTTTTATGCTAGTTAATTATTTTCTTCTTCTTTGATTAGGGTGATAAATAACTCATTTTATACGTTTTATACTACACTAATCAATACCTATAAAACTCATGAGGAGCTGATATAATATGTGGAACAGAACTTAGGCTAATAGAAGGCGTTTTCTGCTTTCTAAGGAACATTTGTCTTACATTTTCGTAAAATATAAAATTCTACATAAAAAGCTATCATTCTATTTTATAACTAGTTATAACAGGAAAAAAAGTGATTAAAATAGGCACTTTTTATACCGGCTTCGTTTCCATGTCGCCTTTCACCTCACACCAGGTTCCTTATTCTTAACCAGTTAGGGCTACGTCACGCTGAGAAGAAAATCTCATTTTCAAGATACTGGGCGTTCCCGGTTGGGAGTCTGCGGTAGGACCGATCTAGTGTAATACATGCCGTACTCAGATTGTTTCCGTCTTCTGACTCATTTTTAAGGTGGAATTTATGAAAATGCTAAATTGGAAAGTATATTATATTATAATCATTTAACGATGCGTGGCATGCTATAATTGGACAAGATTATTATCTTAACTCATCAAAGTAAGGGATAGAATAAACCAACCTGTCACCTGCCATTGTAAAGTCTATTCTATGAAACTAAATACTGGGATGCCAAATTTCATTTGTAGTTTTTTTTCATCCATTTATTGTTTACTGCACAACGTGTGTCTTTGCCATTTTTATACCAGATTCAATGCTCGGCTCGTTCTCGGATGTTTTTTCTAAAAGCATTTGGCATCCCTGTAAACAGGTCTGTCACTACACAGGTTAACATTTTAATAAAAACAAGTCACCACTAGTTCTAAACAGACCTCACTTACATGTAGTTTACTCGCATGCAAAAGCATGTACAGTTTTGGGCAAACGGTCTTCGTATTTACGACAAAGTACCAATTATAATTAGATGTATACATGTATTTTAAAAATATGCCAATGGGAACCTCTAAGAATTCTTTTCAACGATGCTTTAATTGAGTCTTTCACTTAAGCGCCGCACAAGCCCTATATATAGTGTTCCTCCGTTTATTCTTGCAATTTGTGGGTGGTGAAGGAAATGAGTGTCATATTCGATTTAGCTTACTTGCCGCGTTATGTTTCTTAAATTTTGTAGCAATAACAATTGCATTAAAAATTAGTGAGCAGCTATTGTACGTTTGGACACAAGTGTTTATAAGAAGTTCTGTCGTTTTATCAAACTGTTCGTTTCATCAGAAACTGTTCAAATCTTCCTTGAAAAAAGACCGTAAAGAAGAGGCGAAGTGTCTACTGAGTTTTCAAAAGTTTTCAATACAATGGAATAATGAATTAACGCTCACACTACGAGACCATTGTTCCAGGCCGTAATAAATTTATTTTTGAGAAAAGAATGTTGCACTTTTGGGATGAAAAACAGCCTCATTTACACTGTATCATTTATTAAATCAAACACAGCTTCGATGCTTTATCTTGAACACCAGATCGATATTTTCAAAATATGGGACTAAGAACACTGCTGAGTTCTGCCACGTTATAAAGTACCAGTTCTGCTTGTATTTCATCTCAAAGAATATGGTATTTTGTTTCAGGCTATTAATGTAAGATAAAATCAAAGTCAAATTATTTGTAAAGAAAATTAAATAAATGCAATGTTAATTACTTTTCAAACAAATTGTTTAGACCAATGGATAATTGCCTGCTCATACGACAAACGTGTATATAAAGTATAAACACAAAAATGTCTTCTACGAGTAAGAAGAGAAAGCCTACATCACTTTCCATACACCCCCTCCTTTTGTTTCCAAGTCTTTATCACCATGAGGTTCTCTTCCTGACACTATTATCTCGCAAAACAACATTCTGTCAAGTAGCTTCTCTTTAGCACTCTGGGCCTCCCACGTGAAAACAGAATATTATAAGTTAGATGATGCCATGTACATTACACTTATAATAACTTGGCCCGTAAGAATAATTTCTGTCTCGTATTTTATGTGGTAAAAAGACTCCGCTTGTTTATTCTCGTTAAATTAAAAAAAATGTTATGTGACATAATCACTTTGAGAGAAGTAGTAGCAATGGTATTGGTAATTGAATAGTAGTGTTGATTAGTAGTAGTAGTAGTACAAATGTAGTACAGTAGTAGTAGTAGTAGTAGTAGTAGTAGTAGTAGTAGTAGTAGTAGTAGTGGTGGTGGTGGTGGTGGTGGTGATAATAGTAGTAGTTGCAAAAATTTAGGGATAGGTGTAAATTCATAGTGACAGTAACAACAATGGCGTCAATGATTTGAGATTATTTTTGTATTTTACAGGAAGTTTTACTGGTTATCAGCGATTATAGCAGTACAAAAAACTCAGTTGCATGTATAAAGAAAAAAAAACAACAAACAAAAATCTATATTTTGTCTGCCAGAGGAGGGAGATATGAAGTTGTAATGAACTTTTTAAATACATCAGACCATAATAGGAGGAACAATTATAGTACAGTAGACTTAACTAAAAAATGACGTCCCATAAAAGAAAAAAAATGATATCACACAAAATCAACAACATTGTAAAAAACTCTAAGAGACACAAAAGGGAGAATATTTTAAAATAGAAAGTAAGCACCGATTCGGGTTCGCCCTCGGGGATATCATTTTTTAATCGCTGGTGTTTTGTAGACAGGCGTCGAGGTCTTTCTGGCACACTGCATTCCCATCAAGACTGTCAAATTTCATACCCGTCACGTGCCTAATGAAACTTCCACTTGGACATAAAACATAGCGGCCGCTGAGTACACACTGGGTACGTCGACTCTTCCTCATCCGGTCCAACCTGTGCGCCTCACAGCGCATGCTCACGTTCGCCAGGTTTAATTTCTAAAAACAGAAAAATGTGCGATGAGAAAATTTAAAGATAATTTTGAAAACAAAAAAATGTGTTATGAGAAAACTTGAAGATAAATGTAAAAAAAAAAAACATTATTGAGTTCGAACATAAACGGCGTGAAGGTTGACACAAAGGCCACTTTTTTATTGCATGATATCATAACCATAATTATAGTTTGTACATTTGTATTCCATTGGAAGTAAAAATAATCGCCTTCTTAAAAGCTGGAACAAACCTACGATTCAGTTGATAAGCCCTAGGCAAATTTTATTCAGGTGATTAAAGAAATTAAAAGCAAAACTGCTACTCGTACTACCGTATATTATCTTTTTTTTTACACTACGGGGTTCTTTTTTAGGTTAAAACTTAAAAAAGGATTCTGATTTTTTGGAAAATCTTTATTTCCTTTTCTTCATTACCTTGTAACAGTTCTTCATTATTTTAAATGATAAAAAAATAATCGAATTTGCCCTTTGTATGTAATTTACTAAATATGCATAATAGTAAGTTACCATGTTTACCACCAGCGAGTACGGTTCATTATTATCGAGGCATGCCACCCACCGTGTAGCCACACCGTTAATGCTCGTCAACACCTTGACACTTAACAAAAATAGTTTTTCTTTTCTTTGTCCTCACTTTGATACATTTCTTGAGAGTTACCGTGGTAGATTATTATATGAAGATAACAAAAGAAAAAAAAAGACATAACAAAATTTTTATTAGTCAACATAATGTAACCGTATTATAGGTTTTTGTTGCTTACAGCATTTAGGTAGGGTTCCATCATGATCTCAGCGGCTTTCACTTTTTATACGAGATTCGGCATACCTCTTCCACACCATGAGGGGGGGGGGGGCGTAATGTCGTGGTAAAATCACAAGGACTTTATAAAATGAGTTTGCCGCTTATCACTTCAGTCATGGTGTGCGAAATGATAGTTTTAAAGTTTAAGTTTTAAAGACGATATTTTTATGTGATAAGTTCTAGATCGTAAAAGAAAATCAACGTCAGGCCTTGCCCATAAGAATATAAAAGTTGAAAAATGTAGATCGCAATTTTTACAGGTGAACCATGTTTTAAGTACTTTCTGTGCGATGGTTTAACTTGTTTAGTGTATATAGGTTGAGTAGCTACTATAAAATGGACAAGAGATAAATCTGAATAGTTTCCAAATTCCGGCCCGTACCCATTTTATAATGGATGAGTTCACATAGTGTGGTTACTAATAAGTAGTCCCACAGTTTCTCCGCTTAGGCTTTGATGGAGCTGAAAATAAATAATATAAGGGCTTAAATATAAGCTAATAATGTAAGACGCGAAACTTGATGGAAAGTGGCAGTGGATTTCAGGGCGAATTCTAGTTGTTGTATATAAATAACTCCAGTTAGTAACAAATCCGATAGGTCAATCCTTAGAGCTTAATTTGTTTTGTCTTTTTAAATCAAGAATATTTTATGAAAAGTGTTTGGGAAATACGGGCTCCTTTGCACAACACAGAGTGAGCCATCGCGACGTTATGTTCTCTTCCTCCTCCTCCTCCCCCCTCCGCTTACAGAAAATTACTGTTGAAAAAATTAAAGACCTTTTGAATATTCAGAATGGGTTACACACATTTTTCTCATCTACTGTAGTAAACAGACAACATTTTTAGCCTCTTGTTTAGCCCCAAGTGTAACAATATCTTTTTACTGTATAATATAAGGAGATTTTCCTTTTTCCTAGTACACCGAGCCCCCATATTTTAATCAGTCTCTAGAAGTGCTTGCGGAATATAATCTACACCAATTATCATGTTCGTAGTGGTCTATATATTCCTTTGGAGCGATCCACATTACATTTTATTTATACTGTTTGGGCCAACTCCACCCTTCTTAGATTCATCTACCGCATGCCGGCAGACAAATTGTTTTGTGCTAGCTTATCAACGATTTCAGGGTGGTCTTGTCCATCCTTGCTCACCGAGCCTGTTGCAAGCCACATGTAAGATCTGATGAGAAGGCCAAGCATGTGCGTTTATATTCGGATGATCAGGCCTCTAACAAACGAGTGCTTTTATTCAGTTTCGTCTAGGTAAAATATTATCATAATTGCGGTAGGCTACTTAAAAATGTTTCGTTTCTAAGACAACCTTAAAGCCAAACATCTTTCAACTCAACTTTTTTCAGATGTATATTTTGTATTATAGTGTAGAGTTTTGTATTCTGGATTCTGATTCTCAGCCATCATGATCCAGCTAACAGTTAATAGTTCTTATTTAGCGGGTTAATTATATTAAAGAAAGAAGGAAAGTAGACAACTCGATTAAAGTACAAGTTGTCACACAACATGAAATAAAATGCGTCACCGCTAAGAACACCTGATTCTTAGAAAGGAGCAGTTTTTTTTTTTATAGCGACAACCATTTGCGTATCTCATTGCTTAAAGTTCACTTGATACGGTGCTTGATCTACGTTACAGAGAATTTAAAGTAGTTTTTTTTTATATGCCAAAAAGTGGTTGATTCAATTTATTTTGCGCGCTCGAAATTTCAATTGAACAGAACTTGCAGATTTTTAAAAATAATCTTATGAAGTGATATCAGGCTTCATGCTTTCCCCAAAACCATATATTTTCGTATACCCTCCTGATTTGCACACAAAAGATCACGTATTTTAAATATCTCAACTATCCCTTTTCCCCCCATCTTCTATCAAAATAATTATTTTTCCTTTTTCATTTTTCCAAGCCCTTTTGTATACAAAATCGTTTTTACCTTTGCCACGTTGATTTAATTCTACTTTACATTTCCGAGGGTCAAAACGACCCCGCCCTTACCTATAATTCAGCTTCTCCTCATGCAACGACCCTGGGGTCCCCATAAACCGAATCCACTTGTCCTATCCTCTCTCCCTAAAGGCACCGTCTTGCCTCCTTCACAGCAGGTTATGCCGTACATTTATAGTGCACGAAAACAGACTTTGGTGGCTGGAGCTGATGGTCATGGACCACCACCCTCCACCCGATCTATCCTCCTGGGTGCTGGCTACAGGGGCAGGCTAACAGGGTAATTAGCTGCGTCATTTCGACATGTATGTCAGAGAGGAACGCACCCAAGCCAGAAATTGATACAACCCAGGCTTGAAAGGAAAACCTCTGGTCCGCTAAATTTGTTTTGTTTTTGTTGTCCTGCGTTAAGATAGTCTTTCAGCGGGCTGTAATTATTCGTGTTGTATAGCAAAACAAGCGAGTGGCAAATTAGAATTTTGTTATTTTCTTTTTTTTTTTAATTCGGTTCCACCGTAGCCTCATTTCTCTTACATACCTTTTGGAATGGGCAATGCTCTCTTATTTAAGTCTTCGATTTTTTTAAAATGTGAGCATAACCAGCTACAACTTGTCTTTTATTTTGTTTGTTCCTAGCTTTTGGGAACATTATCTTTGAAATCCATTAAAACGTGTCATTCACTCAGATTTTTTCCATTTGCAATGCCAAACATTACATAATTTTTATTGTTGTTTTATTCTATCCTTTTAGGATGGCGAGAGCGAGGCAAGCAGCCAAGGGTCCAGTCCTTGTCCAGATAAGAAACCCAAGGGTAGGACAGGATGGCCCCAACATGTG
>BMAT01009888.1:225914-237108 GCA_019649035.1 Elysia marginata | reverse complement strand
GACAGAGTGAGAGACAAAGAGAGAGAAACACAGAGAGACATAGACAGAGAAAGAGAGAGAGAGTTATCAAGTCTAATTGAGAGAGGGTATATAGAAGGGGTTGGAAAACGCGGATCTAACTTGAGGATTACATGGGCGTGGTGTGTATAATCGAACTGGTGGGCACCGTACCCGTCGTAATTGGCCGGCAATTTTCATAATATCCCAGGCCTTTACCCGAGCTGGTTTGCCGATCAATCCACAATTGTAAATCATTGGGGAGGTCTTTGATATTGAATTATGGAGGTCTGCTCAGTGTTATCATCCAGACTAACCTAATTTGAATTGACGCGGACGAATTTATCTGCCTCCGTGCGCCAAATTAGAAGACGTAAACAGGAAAAAAGTTCAGAGGGAAGGGAAAGTTATGGAAAATAGGACAGAAGACACAGAGAAAGAGAGAGAGAGAGAGAGAGAGAGAGAGAGAGAGAGAGAGAGAGAGAGAGAGAGAGGTTGAAAGAAACAAATGGGGCAGTGTTTGTAAAATCCTTAACAGGAGGGAAAAAAATGGAAATAGTTTGAAAAAGTGTGAAATGAAGCAAAGATTTAAGTCTGTAGTAAACGCAAAGAGCTGACACGACGAATTAAAGAATGATCTGGCTTAGATATTTTCATTCTCAACATTAACAAGCTGGTGAGGAGAATTAGCTGTTTTTTTTAAAAAGGTTTACTCTTCTTCAGCAAACCGTGACGAAGAAGACTCTGGACTATTAAGGGTGGCATCATCATTAAAAATTTTGGCTCTCAGCCTTTGAAAAATTCAGACTATTCACTAAAGCTGAATTTATCAAAAACTTTGCTACATTATAATAATACACTATACAAAAACAAAATTCCTTTTCCTCTATTGTAAAGAGACTAACTAGGATGGTTTATATTGAACTAATTGGCTTAGTAATAAAACATTGCTACAAAAAATACACACCATGTAGATGCGATATATATAAATTTTGAATGACAATGCCTCTAAGCCGTCTGTGACAACTATATGAAACACCTAGATGAACACACCGCTTGTTTCAAATGAAAATCAACACCTTTTAGACAGAAGAAAGAGAGAAATTGTATTTTTCATTGGTACCTTGGATATAATATTTTGTTTTTTTTTGTATGTTTGTTTTGCTTTCAAAATTTTACTTATCAATAACTGTTATTATCGTGTTTATTTTGTAAAAAGCGTAGGTGAATAGTTTATACTGAGATGTAAAATTAATTGCTGCTCTCGTAACGAAATTACTTTAAAATTCTCAAACTGGCGTGGCTTCATTTTCAATTATCTACTGTTGGAAATCAACGTCTTAGGAGAGATAAATGAGGTACGTTGTTTTGAATGTTGGTATTTTTACAATTTAAAATAGTTCTAAACAATGAGTTATCCAGAATGTCTCAAGATCAGCTTTGCTTTGAAAATATGCAACGTACATGAATGGGGTCAATTTACGCAATTCTCAAACAGGAGCTAAGTAGATTTAATTAGTTCACTTTCCAGAGAAGCAGGATAATCAGAAATATACCTTAAAAAAGAAAAAAAAGAAATAACAGGAGCTAAACTGCCAAAATATTTATTTTGATTTATTTTGTAGTACTGTATTAATTTGCAACAAACCTGGTAAACTTGTCAAATATTGCCTAGAGGTCAAGGATAAAAAAGAATGCATTAAAGGCACTGAAGTGCTCTGATTGTTCCTAGCATTAATGGGAATAAAAACACCAACTCCGCATTGATAGCCTGGAGCAGCCTCAGTGAAGTGATTTATTCTCAAGAAAAGAGGAAAAATCGCTTTCCAGATAAGCATCCTCGGAAAGCCCAGGGGATGTTAAATTACCCAACGAATTAGTGGAGAAACAGAAAACAACAAACGAAATAGATTGAATACATTAAATTGACATGAAAGGAAAAAATTCTATAAACCAGGAACTGGTATTTATAACTCCAGCTTACAAGAAACAAGAATTAACTCACGCAAATTCATTGCATTGTATGCTC
This sequence comes from Elysia marginata, assembly GCA_019649035.1. Classification (NCBI taxonomy): domain Eukaryota; kingdom Metazoa; phylum Mollusca; class Gastropoda; family Plakobranchidae; genus Elysia; species Elysia marginata. Next base: position 235,082 of record BMAT01009888.1, on the reverse strand, counting down.
AAAAGAAAGTTTATGTTTGTGAGCCCAGCCCATCCAGCCATCTAATGAGTGCAACCGCCCGAAACTTATTTTAGGTCATGGAAAGGCACAAAATTTAGGTAAATAATTATGACAATTAGGTTGTTAGATAGACAGAAAGATGGCAAGAGAGAGAGAGAGAGAGAGAGAGACAGAGAGAGAGACAGACAGAGACAGAGACAGATAGAGAGAGACAGGGAGAAACAGGGACAGAGGAGTGTATAAAAGATTAAAAGGGTCAAATAGGTGAAATGTTTTAAAGATATTAAACGAAGGACTGACAGAAGTTTGTTATTCAACATATCACCATAGCCTGTATCTAATTTCTAGCACACTTATCAGTTATCCACAACATCAAGTCGTTCAGGGAAATAACCCTGCATCACTTTCAACACGAAAGCTTGAATCACTCATCATAATAAAACTTTGCTGTCCTGTTAATCTACCTCGTATCTTGGTCTAAGATAACTACCTATACTAACAGTCAGTAGAATTACACACTAAAGAAGATGTTCTCCTACAAAAACTTTCCGTCTATCTTCCTCTGCCCTCTTTTTCCCGCAGTGGCCTCTCAACCACCTTGTCTTTGTTTAAAAAACCTAGAGGTGGGTGGTAAAGTGAGGGAAGTTGAAAGTCCTGTCACAGGAGTAAGATCTCTCTCATCGAATGCAGCATTCAAGAACATCAAAGCAGCCGCGGTGAAAGAGAGACATCATCAAGATATTCCAAATACCGAAAACTTTGAAAACCTGTTTATCTTTTTAGCTTTAGCACGAAGATTAATTTTGCAATTTTGCATATGTCTATTGTAGAAAACAGTTTTGATTTCTCTTTATGTGCGCTTGACATTATCTTGGTAGGTAAAATCTGAAAACTGTTTACTAGTTTATAAGTTTACTAGTCTCTGGTTGTGAACTTGCTTGAATTTATATATAATATGCATGTCACACAAACTTAGTCTAGTTTTGATATTCATACTTTAAGGTTTCAAGGTTTCAAACTAGCAGTAGAATGATAATATAAGGCTTTTGGTGGAAATTACCTAAAGATGGTTTACTTTAGTATGATTAAAACCCTCGATTCATAGTATCTTCGGCACTCACCGCCTTGCCACTCAATGAAACACTGCTTATACCGCGTCGCTACTACCCGGTATGCTTAAAAACAAGTGGCTTTCTCCTGTGACTATTCATTCTAGCCTGAGTCTAAGTTCATTTTATTCATTTATAAGCGGAATCTATTATAATATAACACACACCATTCTGAACCAAACCGCAACTTTCTTTCACACCAGTCTGCGTCTCTACAACAATTTGAACATGAAAATTCCATGGTTCTATTTTCCTCGATTGTGTAATTTTTGTTTATTCTCGTGACAGTACATTTCCTTTCTACTCATTGATGCACTTTAAGTCGCACTATCTCGTAACTAAAAGAAGTACATACCCCCATGACAAAATCTTATAAACTATTTTGTGTTATGCTTATGCGCTACATTTACCGATTTACTATTTGGGAATCGTTAAAAAAACATTGCCACTCAATTTAATCGTCATACTAGAGAAGCAAGCTAATAAGTATTTCTCTTTCAGATCTATATTTGATCAGGATTATTGAAGCAAAATAAAATAAAAATACTGTAACTGACTCAACTATAGAGAGGCATAATCGATCGATAGATCAATCGATAGATGTATAATAGACATGTACATAAATTTGTATCAAAAGAAAAATAAAATTGGCAGATTAATAGTTTGGTAGGTTTTTAGATTGGTTATAGATAAAGATTTACATTAATAAATATATTTTAGTAGAGTAAATCATTGAAAATTATAGCCTCTCACATTTCGTGTTTCATACAGAACGTACACTGGGCAGGTAGGTAGACCTAAGCACAGAGAACGAATCCTATAAGCACTCATCCACATGAAAAAAAAGACGTCTATCACTAAAATACCTGCAGGTCTTACAGCAAAAGAGCTACTTTGGCCGCGATGAGCGATTTATGTTGATATGGGTTATAATGGTGATTAACGTGGAGTGTAAACTGTCGTGCGAATGTTACAGTTAAGGATTTATAACTGTTGTAAAAGTTTGTGCATTTCAAGCAGTAACTTTGGGCTCATAACTATTTCCGTTCTCTTTCTTGAACGCTTCACTCCAGACGTTTTTTCACGAGATAATCTTTTCATTTTATTTCTCCAATAGTAATAACGGTATAGGGTTAAGGTTTTCTTTAAATTAAAAATAAAATAAGTCAGGGAAAACGTAGGTGTTATGGCGTTCGTGTTTGAATAAAGTTTTTGTTCTAATCTTAACCAAACATGTACTGCAACTAGGACCTATTCATTGAGCTCCACAATTAATCCTCGTCTGGGGCCAAAACACAAACAAATTTATGTCATCTTATTTTGAAGTTTATTTTTTTACCTTTCCAATTACTCCATGGCTACAACCAATTTACCAATTATCTGTCTGTCTATATCCCTTACAAACTTTTTAAAATATATCACTATGTCCTTCAAGCTATTCAGGACTATGTTTTTTTCAATTTTATATTCTATTATTTGACATTCTTCCTTTTCGTCTTTATTTCTCCACCCCACCCCCAACCCCTTTAAATTAACTTTTATATTTTAAGAATCAGTTTTAATCGCAACAATCAAAACCAAAAACCAAAGAAGTGCAGTAAGAAGACAGTATATTTGTAGTCACAAGACCACTTTTAGGGCATAGGTATACAGGAAGATGGAGGAGAGACCAACAGCAGACAACTCGTCGCCCAAGAGAACGCAGTTCGGGGATAAAACTCCGCCGAAACTATCCGTTTCTCTGGCTGGTTATCTGTAACCCGAGACTTATTACATTATTTTATAGGATCCGATTCCGAAATTTTCGCTCTTCTAGCCCGTACCGCACCCTCTCAGCTCTCTCCCCTCTGTGAAAAATTCGTCACTGGTTTTTTTTTTTTGCTTTCCATACGCACAACATTGTATTTTTCTTTTGTACCTCCTTTTCTACCATCTAAATAAAACCTAATCTTAAAAGCATCGCAAATCTTGGATGAACATATTTCAGCAATTAGTGAGCATAAACGCGAGCGTAATTGGCTTCACTGCTATCGCAACTTTCATTACTCCCAGGTATAAAAATACGCATCAACGCCTTCAACGGACAACCTTACATACCTGGACGCTAAAGGAATCATATAAGCTTATACACACACATCCCATCTCAGATGGAAACTTTTTGCTTGCGGAAATCAGAAGCAGAAAATATATAAATTCTTTCAAAATGTATTTTATTGGTTACATTGTTTGAATTAAAGCATTCTCATACATTCTTTCTCTAAAAAGAAAATGTGTAAAATCTAAAAGGACAAAATGGGAGGAAGTGTTGAGTTTCTTTAAGAGAATCTCTAACAGAAAAATGTTCAATAGAATATATTGACAAAACTATATAAAAAAACAATGATTAACTTAATTTCTATGAGTCGATGACTACCTCATTCAAAACGTGTGCACTCGGCACTCTCTACAGTTACTTTCTTTGAAAATTTTCAATAAACCAACTAAATTCAGACTGGGCAAAGGGATACGACCCATACCCACGTCTGATTAATACGTTTGACCTAATCTAAGTTTTCATCCATCGCTGGCTGCCTGGAACTGTCATCTGGACAGCATCAAGTTGTCTGGCCTGATCACCAATCTAAAATTGACCGTTACGTCTGGCAAATTTGTGGAAAATGTAAGGACAGGACTGGCTTCAATGGCATAACGCGAGAGGGTATGAATACTTTTTATTAAAATACTATTAAGTGTTATGTAATGCAATATCTTACTTATTTATTTCATTTAATTCCTGCCAAGGTTACAACAAACCCTGATTTTTTTCATTTCTTCTATCGGTCTGAAATTTTTTTATTGTAGTTTCAGTAAAAAATTTATTTCACTAAAAATTTCTTTTTTTTATTTTCAATGAAGACATTACACTAACCAAAACCATGTTTTATGTTGTTTATTTTGGTTCAGTTATAAAATTTAAGGGGTTTGTAAAATAATAAATGTAAAAAATGTTTGTAGATGTACTGCGGAAGGTTTGATGTTATGTTTGCCGGGTGCTCAGACTTTATGAAAGAGCAAGAGGGCATAAGAGAAAAAGAAAAATATAAAGATATAAGTGCAGACACAAGAACATAAAAATATAGATAGATAGATAGATGGATAGATAGATAGATAGATAGATAGATAGATAGATAGATAGATAGACAGATAAATAGATAGATAGAGAGAGAGGGGGGGAGAGAGATAGGGAGAGAGAGAAAGAGAGTTAAAAAGAGAAAGAAAGGGATTTAGTATTTTTATGTTTCTGTATGAGAAAGGTACACGGTGGATATAAAGCAAGTGATCCAAAGGAAAATAGGACCAAAAGAAGTAGTAAAAGTGGAAACAAAGAAGCTAAAGAATATCTCAGAGAAAGAGAGAGAGAGTGAGAGAGAGAGAGAGAGAGAAAGAGAGAGAGAGAGAGAAAGAGACAGACAGACAGACAGACACAGAGAGAGGTTATGTGTGGGGTTGTGAAGAAGTAATCTCTAAATTCATCTCTGGAATTAATTTATTAAAACTTAATTTTCGTATTTTGAAGACCTATTATTGCGTTTTTCATAAGAATTCTAGAAAAATGATAATTATAAAAAATTATACAAAGAGCACCGACAGCCAAAATTGCGTACTATCGGCTGCAGTTGTTTGAAAGTATGTTGATATAAAGCATCTGACGGCTATTTGTTAACTGATAGGAATAACCATAGTATAATACTAAATAAGGTTTTAAAAAAGAATACCCGCCCACGGTTTTCACTGAGTTGGCTCTCAGTCAAGCCTGGGTAGAAAGAGTCGTTCAGAAAAATGTCGTTTTTCACACGCACACACTCACTGTACACGGACACCTCTCTCAAACAAGACGCTGCACATCACCCCAGCATCTACGCTAAGGGTTGCCACAGGTAGTTCTGCGAATTATGCCCAATGTGGAATCCTTGCTCCAGTTTCTTGCGTGGAGTCTGGGGGCTATCAATGGACCAGGGATCGGACACTTAGAGCAGGGCGCCTGGACTGGACAGTTCAATTAAGTCAAAGAGATAAGAGGGACGACTGCAGATCCTGCATTTGTCCAGGTAATAGAGACGGGTCGGAAGAGTATCGTAAGTGTAGAGAATCGGCTAAAGCATGGGCAACGATTTGTAAGAGAAATCCAATCTTTATTTTTGATTAGTAGAAGTATATATACATGTACCGAATAGCAGAGATCAAAGAATGAATTAACATTTTGACAGGTTTAAGGTGATATCTATGAAATAATCGTTTGGTTCGTTTGAGCTTATAATTAAGTTATGACATTTAGACCCCGTAACAATGTAGAAAACGAATGGCTGTGGTAAAGTATGTTTTGTGCGTTTTACTGTTCGTTTTGTTTGAGAACGATAATCTTGTTCACAATTCACAATTATTTAGAACCCTCTAGATCTCTTTAAATGTCATGCTCTGAAAATATCTTGAACTTATCTGAAACCTGTTATGTGTTCGGTTAATCGAGACTCTCTTTCCTTGTTGTGGAGTTTCTGGCTTGAGGAAGCCCAGAGCCTTCTGGCCAGATCGGCACGCGACAGATCTGAGATCTGAGATCTGTACCTGTTCTTCAGGACTGCCAGGAATCAAGTCTTGCAACAGGTACTGAACGGATGTGTTGAGAGAAGGCCACGAGAAAAGCGATTACAGTCCTTGGGAACATAAACCACGCTAAGCTGAAAGTGGGAGCAAGTGAGAGAAAAACTTTATTTATTGTTTGAATCGCTTGAGTCTGAGTAACAAAATCAATCCTACTGTTTTAGAAGCTATAACATATGGTATTGGAGATTTTAAAAATCAACAGTGTACACAACAAATTCTCTGCGCTGTAGCAGTAAACTGCAAGAGTAAATCAAAATTAAGACAGTTCTGTATATTTTTAAGACAATTGAGTACCATAACTAATGAAATAAGGAGTGGGAAATTCTCGCAAAATTTTTTCATTGTAATAAATTGAAGCCCTTGGCTAGTATAGCCACTGCAATTTACATACATGCAAATAAAAAAAGAATGTCTCAGCTTGATTCGGGGTTTCTAAACTGAATAAGTCTAGGCGAAATGCAAACAACATTAAATAAAAAAAGAAAGAATTCCTATCCACGTAGTTCGAAGTCAGTGGGTAATCACTTCGGGTTTTTGTCTTGCAAAGTTGAAAACCCTGCACTTTTACGTTCAAGTTAAGTCTAAGACTAAAATTGAATACTTTGGAAAATGAAACATTTCAGTAAAAATTTGCCCATGTTTCAGAATAAACTGTTGAATAGACCAATGACTGATTAACTTTTTTGTTACAAGCTTGATGCTGTTTCTATCGTTGATACTGATAATGATGACGATGTTGATAATGACAATGATAAGATGAAGGAGGGTGCAGCAAGTTTTGATGTTAGTTAAGTGAACATACCAAAAATGTATTTTTAGGCTTACAGTCAATGGTTTTTGGAGACGGAATGTCTTTAAGATGAGTTTGATGGCAAAGCGTTATACTAAACATTTAAAAGGTCCGGTGTTGATCCAGAACCAGAGGGTGAAAGATTCCGAACTGAGGCAGTTGAGTGCTGAAAGATGTTCGTGTAAAAGCGATTACAGCCATCAAAGCACCACAGACGCCAACGGGCTGGTACTGCTAAAGTGTGCAGGTGCACGTGCATTCTATCCTAAATGGTCACTAACTAAATTTATCCTGTGGTTTTGGCGGGGAAAGTTTAGGACCAAAATATAACATATCTTATATGGTATATTTTATTCTGGCTCTCTTTATCTCGCCCCTGTCATAAATGGGACGATTTTGCTTAATGCACTGTCGTTAATGTTATTTATTTTGCGACTTTAAAAAGAAATTTACATCCTTTCAAAGTTTCTTTGCACCTAGCGATGTGGACATGATTTGTACTGTAGAGATCGACGTTGCTCTTTTCCTGGGACTTCCTGGGAACCCTTTTAACTTTTACAAATCTTTATTGGAGAAGATATTTGAAAATCATTTTTTCAAGCCAATTCATTAATTTTGCTTTGCAAGAGAAGAAAAAAGCAAATACGTTAAGTGAACTTTGAAAAGATGATACAATGTATTTAAAGCACAATTTATGTCGTTTCTCTTTTGAGTCTTGTTAATGTGGCTGCCCTCTGTTGTGTCTTCTTTGACCATCGGCACGACATTTTCATGTTGAACTTCAGCGATATTAAACCATTTTATGTCTACCAAGCTAATATAAAGGTGGACATTATGTATATAACTTTGAATTTTATGAATAGTATGAATAGGGTTTAAAATTGTGAAAAAACCTAAGCAAGAATAAAATATAGTGTGAAATATGCATTGAACACTATTTACCCGCACATTGCTTTGGTAGACCCGATATTGATAATCCTCAATCCTGCAATTACAAGTTTCTTTAATCTCAACGACCCACAAAGAACTACTTAAGGATCTATCATTATGGTCTTGCGATGGGTAAATTGTAAGCTGGAATTTTTTTTAATATGTTTGGTTTATTCTTTATTCAAAGTGTAGTTTAGACAGAAACTGAAGAAAAAATAACAACAATAACAAGAAGAAAACACCATATCAATACCCTTCACTTTTCTCTTCGAAGATGAATGGTAAAAGTGAAAAAATGGGGTATCCTGGTGAGATGAAAATCTCTCTAATTCGAAGTTTATATTAATTGATATTAGACAATAACATGAAAAAAAAAGGGATTTCAAAGGTAGTTTATAGTAAACCAAAGTTTGTCTTGAAGAAGGTTTATTTGAAGCTGACTTCTCTGTATTACTAGACTGTGATGTTTCGAGACTTGAGGTTTCTACAGCAAGTGATTTTATGCAAGGGGTATCTTCCACTCTCTTTGAAATGAGACTATTTTAAAACGATAACATAAAAAAAATGATAGAAATAGAAAGGCTGACAAGAGAGACAGACAGACAGAGAGAGACAGAGAGAGAGACAGACAGACAGAGAGAGAAAAGACAGATAAATAAAGTATAGACAGAACAAAAAAGGGGGGAAGCTTTGTAGCTGTTTACACCATTATTTAAGGCAAAACTAACCAGATGGCAACCTCACAGATCGGTAAATTCTGGGAGTCTCGCCTATTATTTCGAGACAGATACGAGCTAGTTTAGAAGGGGTCTGTATCGCACCGGTCGTGACACGCAACCAGACAAATAATCAAGTTGTATCGTAAACTTCCCAACAACCGCTTGACGAATGTGCGGCTATTCCTGCTATATCAACAAACCTGTACCGGTCTAGCACCGGTTCTGGTGCGCTTTAACTAGCATCGTCTAGCAGCACTACAGAACAACACTGCGCAAAACTGGCCCCTTGGGGGCTCTCGAGTGGCGCGTGAAAGGTCGAGAGACAGTGTCACAGCTGTGAACAAATCCAGTGTCAAACTTTCTTGCAATGTCTCTATAAGTTCTTTTGACTTTCATAATTTGGCTTCTTTGCTTACCCTTATGAAATTCTGAAGAAGTTCTCAAGATTTTAGATCAACTTAAGTTTAATGTGTTAAGTCTATGTCACATCTGATAAAATTGAATAAGCCAGTAAAAATTTTTTAAATTTAACTTGAACACCAAATTTTATCTTTTGGCAGTTTGTAAAAACTCTGATTGTTTGCGAATTCCTAGTTTTTAAGAGATGAAAAAATTCTTGAAAGGGTAAAATAAAGAAAAAGGTTTATATTTAGATTTGTTAAAATTTGAAATCAGTGCGATTTAACATAAAGATAAGCAATGAAATGTTGCTGCACAAGTCACTTATGTTATAAGTTCTGAGAGAGAAAGTAATCAGAGAATAAGATAAGGCGGACTGACATAAAAGAGGGAGGGAGAAAAAATAAAGCAGGATCTAGGATGTATGCCTGGGATAAAAGTGAAGAGAAAGCAGTCATAATGAAATAGCAGAGAAAGAACAACGTTATAGAGAGAGCTCAATATCAGAGAGACAGACAGTCAGAGAGTGACACAGAGAGAGGGAAAAGAGAGAGAGAGAGAGAGAGAGAGAGAGAGAGAG
>BMAT01009888.1:187221-201925 GCA_019649035.1 Elysia marginata | reverse complement strand
GCAGACCAGTACATTTGAAGGCCACTTTTAACCCATATGTAGGTTGTTACAGACGCAAATCACAAATTCAAGAATTGCCTGTAGCTGAGTACCCATTTTACAGGTGGGTAGACTGGGGAAAATTATGGTAAATTGCTTTCCCAAGGCCATTGTAACATGGCATTGTGGGGAATCGAATCCGCGACCTCCAGATCTCGAGTCTAACACGCTAACCACTCTGCCACGCTGCCCCTTAAAAAATCTAAGAGGCTATCATTCTCGGTTGAAATATCTACCAATTTTCACACCTTTGTCATTGGTTGGCACAAAAACTTAAATGAAGAGATTTTAGTAAGTTTCCAGACATAAAGGATCTAAAAGAACCAAGATTTAGTTGCCAAAATAAATTCAAAACAGCACAGTGAATAAAGTTATGGTACAAAACATATGTTAGGCCTACCCCTTGACCCCCCATGTGCAAAAGTACAAATGGCGCTCGGCATAAAATATAAATGGTATCTTTTTACACACAAGGAATCCAATCAAACCATTATTTGGTTGGTAAAATGTATATACTCGTAAAAATCATACTAGACATATTTTCGTTAAAAATTAAAATGACCACGCTCTGCCTTTGGGTGTAAATGGTCATAATATGTCAAATGCTGATGTGAAGCAACATACTACCTAATTGCTATCATCGTGCTAGCAGTTCCCACTGCAATGACAGAATTGAAGAGCAGCTCTTACACAGTTGCATTGTTCCTCGGAAAAAATTTAATTTCTAAAGAAATAGATGTCGCAAATTTGCGTAAGAATTCTTCAAAATTTTCACAAATCAAGTCCCCATTAAAGATACCTGACTTTTACGTGCGCTCATTTTTTTTCTTCCAAATTTGTATGCTGATATGCGCCTTTTCTTTTATGTTCTTTTCATCAGCACCATAACTGTAAAACGGCTAACTTCTCAGCGTTGTATCAATTTGTATTTAGTAAATTCATCAACTATTAAAGTCCGTTTCTTAAATATCCATTTCAATTGTTGTATGAGACTACATTTTAGGAAAGAAGTAGTTTACCATAGCCACCCATTTGATAAAACATGTATACCTGCAAGCCAAAACTTAAAAAGTCACTATTGAGAAGAAGATAGAACTCTAAAAAGAGGTTCGACTGCTCACAAACTATTTTATTTTGTTGCAACTGTTTACAACACTGCTAGTCCTGATGAAATCCCGCAGAGCTGATACTCGATCTAGTTCGGACAAAGAAAAAGAAACGCTTAAAATTTTGAGGGATCTTGATAATTATCTACCTTAATAAGGAATATAATGATTAAATCAACCAATGCCATCAATCCTCTCACCAGACTTATTCAATCTTTACAGTGAGATGATTCTTAGAGAGCTTGATAACATCCAAGGCATTAGACTAGGTGGACATCAACAATATAAGATATGCTGATGATACTGTGTTAATTGCACAGTCAGAACAGTCTCTACAAAAAATGCTGGATATTGTCGTAAAGGAAAGTGAAATAAAAGGACTGTCCCTGAATATTGCGAAGACAGAAAGCATGACTATATCAAAGAAGACCCAAGCACCATCATGCAAAATTAGGAGTAATGGAACACAAGTCAAACAAGTTAATCAGTTCAAGTATCTGGGATATATGTTAACATCTGAAACCGAGATAAGAAAGCGAATAATCACATCAAAAACAACAACCTTCAAAAAGCTGTCGCCATTCATGACCAACAGAAATATACACATGGATACAAAAATAAGAATTTTAAAAGCATATGTTTGGTCTGTTCTTATCTATGGCTGCGAATGCTGGACAATGAACAACACTCTTAAGAAAAAATAGAAGCGGCAGAGATGTGGTTAATTAGGAGAATATTAAAAGTGTCGTGGAAAGATAAAAAGACCAACGACGAGGTACTTGATATGGCAAATACAGGAAGATCACTTTACGGTACAATCAGAAGAAGACAAATGAAGTTCACAGGCCATATCTACAGAGCACGAGGGATTGAGCATCTCGCAATGACAGGGAAGATCAATGGAAAGAAAAGCCGTGGACGCCAATGAACAACTTATGTCGACAGTCTAAACACCTGGGCAAACCTGGAGCAGCATACAAGAAGCCAGTTCATGAGGTCCTCTTGTGAGCGACAGATTTGCAAAAACCATGACCGTCAATGCCTGCTCCAGGCACGGCACCTGATGATGATGATGATGATGATGATGATGATGATGATGATGATGATGATGATGATGATGATGATGATGATGATGATGATGAATGATTAAATAAACTCAAAATTATTTTTAAAACAATACAACACACAAGTGAAAGTCAAAAGACATAATGCTAGGTGTAAGTAGCCATTGCCGCACAAGTCTTGCAAAACTATAAAAAAAAAAGTTTCACAGGAGGTTATACGTTCGATAGCTACTAATAGTAATACAATGACATTAAATGATTAATTAAACTAATATGAGACAGGTATATTAAATCTCTTTGAACATGCCTTTCTTCAATTCTCTGTCTCTCTCCCTCTTTCTCTGTGTGTGTTTCTCTCACACAGGCATCTACCTGTTGTCTCTCTCTTTTTCTCTTTCTATCTCTAACCAATTTTCGTCATCCCTATGCAACATTTCACACTTTCATGTTTCTATTCGCCCTCATCTTAGCCATTATTTGGATTGCAGCAATATGTTTTTCTTTAAATTTCTTTTGAATTAGGGAAGATTCAATAAATCTCCCCCTTTTCAAACAAATAAAAAATACTAACCAGTTTTTTTTTTTATTTCGCTTACTGTCAATGAAACCACTTATCGGGCTTTGTGTTTTCTGCTCCTCTATTAAACACTTCAAGTTTGGGTGGAGGAAAAAATCTGCACTTTTCATTTCCCCTTCCATCCCTATGTTTTCATCTATCTATCCATCCATTCATCCGTTTTCCGCTTAAGCCCTGCAACCAAATCAAAAGAGCGCCATGCAAGCCGTTGACGACTCGAGGTGAAGCCTAGCTGTGATCAATTATGTATCTGTTGCTGATTGTTTGCTGGGGAAAAAAACCTCTCCAGTCTCCGTGTCTCTCGCCAGCAATCAGGCAGCGGGACTCCGGCAGGCAGGCACTACTGCCACTCGGCCAGTGCCACAGTGGCCAGGTTGATTTTCACCGATCGCGGGCGTTACAGCCGAATTGTCCGCTGTGGTAGCGGTATGATATGGCTTCGCGCCCATCTCCAGATAAACATCACAGTTTGATGGCCTCGGCTTCTCTGAATTCTTCTATCCTCATTCTTTTTAAAATGATTGTATCGCTCTTCATCAGTTTTTTTTTCGCTCCCCTTAAGTGAAGAGTGATCTACAAAATGAATAAACACCATTCTTTAAATCAAAGTTATGGTGCTTCACAAAGCAAAAACGTCCTTTGAATTAAGGGGCACGAGGTTTAAAAAAACAACATCTTAAGCCAAACTGGATGTGAACAACGCATGTGGTTCTTCACAAAGAATTGTTCAATATTCATCTCCTTGTCGACATTGCGTAACTTACATTGGCTTGCTTTCATTTGTAGGAAAACATAGTTTTTAAGAGTTCAGTTTGCCCACTATCTTTGATTGAGCTGTTTAAGTACTTATCCTGTATCTTGAGCTTATACAACCAAAAGGATTAACATTAAATTAGTATTTCTTTGTTAAAGCAAAAATATATAACCGTTTTCTCTTAGAAATTAGGCCTTAAATCTGAAGTTTTCTCCAACCTCACCCTAACGTTCAGAATCTGTTTTATTGACAAACCCCGACAAGGCCTTAGTTTCTTCCTTTCTTGCTGAGCATTTTTTCCTCTGATTTTAAAAAGGCGTGGATTTAAAACATTATTTTCAACTGTATTGGTACCAGATAATGAGGTGGTGTTTCAAAATGCGCACGTGGCATTTACTTAAAAGATGCTTGTTTTGAGTTAGTTTCTTTAAAACTTATTCACGAGGTCTTGTTCACCGGTGTTTCGTAGAAGTATTGTCGTGGATCTTGTAAAAGAATGTTAACAAAATAAAAACCGCCCTGTTTTCTTTCTCATCTCTTCTATTTATACAAATTTTAATAAGTAGAATACCTTCCTTTATTGTGTAAACCCTCAAATCTTACAAATATTTCAATCCAAGAAAGCTTTTATGCTAATCTCCATGGATGGCAGACCCTTTGTCGCCTTCTGCCTTTCGACTTGTTACAGAGTCTCCAACATCTAAACGGACAGACAAGTCATAGACCGGCACCTCCACAGTGACTGATTACCGGTCGTATCTTCCACTGCATGGGCTGGCTGACTGCCTGGTCGGGGCCAAACCCGGATCGGATGAGTTTGAATCAGGTTTATCAAATATTTAAAGAACCGTTACAGCGCTCCGCAGGTTGCACTCCATAGATCCTCTCAGTACTGGGGGAAATTAAAGAAGAAGAATGAGGAAGGAACAAAGACCAGAGATAGAAAGAGAGAGTACGAGGAAAGAAGAAAAAAAAAGAATTAAAAAGGGGAGATAAAAATCACACGGATGAAGAAAAAATAAGAAAGATTACAAAAGATGTAAAGAAATAAGGCATTAAAGGAGAATAAGAAACAGAAGGAACGATATAAGAGGGAGAGAAAATGGAAAGGGAAAAGAAGAGAGAGAAAGAAAAAAAAGAGAGAGAAGAGTAGAGAACTCCTCTTTGGAGGTATTACTTATAAGCAAAAATAAAAAGCGAAATAAAAATTATATTATTTATTAATTATGGCTTCAGAAAGACCAATAAACCTTTAACGTGGATACTAAAGTTTGAAACAAAAAAGGAGATAACGACGGAAAAAAGGTATAACTCAAAAGGAGAGACAGGTCAACAGACAATCAGACAGAGGGAAAGAAAGAGAGAACATCTATAACTACGAAACAAGAGAAGAAAAGATGCACAAGTAGCTTTGTGATCAACTAAGTTGAAAGTGCCAGGCAAAGATTTATATGTCAATTACGTTTTGGTGAAAGCCAAGGGTGAGGGTGGGGATATGATGAAAGAAACAAAATGAAAACAAAGAGAGCGGAGAGGAATTGGTGACACTGAGAGGATAAGTTGTAAAAAAAAACCTTTCGAGACAGGCGGTAGGCGACAGAATTAAAACCAACCTGTTAATTTTTAATCGGTTTCGTCCTGTTTATTGTGAGTGGCCGCATGCAATTAGATAAAGTTTTTTTTTTCAGTAAAAGATATTGACAACAACTGTCTAAACAGTCACCAGAGGGAGAAAAAATAGCAGCTCGTTTAAAAAAATGCTCATAGAAAGGGAGATAAACTCGTACTTATACTATAGGAAAAGTTTGTACATAGATCCATAAAATATTTGATTTTTCTCACTCACATCTCTCTTTCCTTTGACTTTTAGTTTTTCTTCTTCTAGACATTCTTTCCCTTCACTCTTTTCTCCACACACTTTTCTCAAAATTTAACACAGACAAGGACAAACGAAAAATGAAAATTTCAAATACAAACGAAAAACTAAACACGGCCTAGACAAGTAAAATTAAAAAGGATGAATTTGAACTAAAACCGGTGCAGAATGATCAAACTTTATTCTTTTAAAAATGCGAACAGAAGTTTGATCAAAGCACTCGCAAGAAGACACAGAGAAATCTGTCACGACATTAGTGCCATAAGATCTAGTTAGCAAACAAATAGCGTTGAACTAAAACCAAAAAAAAACAATAAAAAAAGACAAGTCTGATATGAACATATATAGGGAAATGCTATAAAACTAAAGAAGATTCTGCTTAATAATAAACGAGATCATGTGCTTTAAAAGCTGCTACGATCTACAATATCAGGCAACAAGTCATACAAACCCCAGCACTTTGGACACTTTTTTAAGACTATGAATAACCAACAAAATTATATCTAGCTTAAGGTTATCTCAAAGAAAATTTGTCACAACTTTCAGAAAGCAAGGGACCTCAAACAAAAGGAAGATTTTAAGATTTTATGGGATATCATAGAGAAATTGAATACATATTTAACATCAACAAAGAAATGCAACTTATGTCTGCCAGAGAAATACTGAATACTATCAAGGAAGTCTATAAAAGAACGGAAGTCTCGTCGACATGTATGCACCGAAGAAAGTATTTACTAAAAATGCAGAAAATGCGAACCTGTCCAACAATGTGCAAGATAATGAACGGAAATGAATAAGTGGTCTGAATAGCTGCCGACCGATCAGACGGTATAAAACACTGTGTTATGACAAAAAATACATGTAAATAGGATTTAGGTTTTTATGCAAGTAAACGCTTTTTACAAAAGATAATAACTTTACTTCATAAAATGCAAAACCCGGGATTTTAACCATATCTAATATCTTTCTTTCTATTTATCCATCAAGATATCTTTCTGTCTGCCAAACACCCTAACGAGAAAACCGCATTTACCCTTCTTATCGTGACAGCAAACGGCAAGTAATCAAGCCCATCTTCTCTACTGCATTTCCCCTTGGGAAATCTTCTATCACTTCTAGACCCTATAACAGACACGCTTTCTCTGTTCATCTCAAATCCCAGAGAATAATTTTATCCCCGTCTGCACTCAACAGTACTAGAAAGAAACGTCTCAAGGTATGACCTACCTAGCACCGGTCTTGTCAATTATTCATCTCAATAGGATGCTACAGCGGGCAGTTTTGGAACCACTGCCTCCTTAGTTCCTGAGTTTCCTTCTTTTGTTGAGGGATTCGCCTGACTGTTTCAATCGTTCCTAGTCATGGCGTTTTGAGGCCTCATTCGGCACAAGTATAACTCGGACTTTTTTGTTCAGCATTTCATGTTAGGTTTAGTTAGACACAACCATTGTACAAATTTAATGTACATTTTCTACTGCATCAGTCTCATGGTTTCCTAAAAAGGTTGCTGCAAAAACAGCAAAAACGACCTAGCAGCAGCAGCAGTAGTAGTAGTAGTTGTAGTTGTAGTAGTAGTAGTAGTAGTAGTAGTAGTAGTAGTAGTAGTAGTAGTAGTAGTAGTAGTAAAAGAAGTAGTAGTAGTAGTGGCAGTAGTAGGAATATTGCTAATAGTAGCAGTAGTAGTAGAAGTAGTAGTAGTAGTAGTAGTAGTAGTAGTAGTAGTAGTAGTAGTAGTAGTAGCAGTAGTTGTTGTAGCAGTAGCAGCAGTACCTGTATTTTCAGATTGCCAGTCCAGGATACCAAAATAATGTCAGCAGCTTGAACTTATTTATAGTTATTTTCCGGTTTTTTATTGGGTGATATAGAATAATATGATCAGCGTTTTTGGTACACTGCTGCATTGAATGCACACACATAAGTGATGCTCTGAGTTTCCATACATGCATGTTAAAGGCTGTTTTCGCGTGCTTTTTTCTAAGCCGATTTGCTATTTCCCAGTACTTTCGATTTAGCGTTTTGAAAGCTACCAGGGAATAAATTGGATCATTTATCACCTCCAGCCCTGTCGGCGTGTCTTTTTCCTATTTTAGTTTCCATGTTTCATTTTTACTATAGTTTGTGAGGTCGGATGAATTGAATAGTTTCCTCAATTAAGTATTGATGTTTTTGGGATACTGTTTGGTAATTTATTTTGTGGTATATACTTTGTCACTTGTTAGCACTCTTTATCATTTTTTGAGTGGCATCTTCTTGTTTAAGATATTAGGTGGCGCAGCATCATTGTTGAAAGCCATTGATTTAAGGCATCCTTTTATTGAATCTGTTACTTTAACGTCAACCTTGTGTTTGTGGTCACGATAATGACCTGTGAAATTTTAGTACCACACATTTTCTACAATTTAACATTGTCTATTTGTAATAACTAAGAATATGTTTCTGTTGAATACCTTAAGCAGTATACACAGGGAATTTAAAGAAAGGTTATAGAACCTTTTCGAAACCTTAACTGCGCGCACAAGACTTAAGTTTTTAAAAATACGGAATGGTTTCCTATATCAGCTACAACCCGGCAAAATCTTAAAACAAAAGTCGTGAAAATAAATATAATTCTATCCTCATTCTTCTTTGGACCCTTCTCTCCCTTATTCATATCTGGATAGATGCATGATCTGAGTGTAAAAGGAAAATCATCAAGCATTTTTCTTTAGCACCATTACATTGCATTGAATTTTCTTGATTCATGACCATAAAATATTAAAATATAATGAATTAAAGCATAGTTACAGTTAAAGTCTGTGGCGTTTTTACATTTCTTTTGGTTTGTGGGTCAAAATTTGATAATTTTTAAAATCTCTTTCGAGTATTGAATCATAGGAAGAAGCTATAAATGTAGCTTCTTTGATAGATACTGAAATAGCCCATTCTTAATTTAGTAAACAGACCGTGAGAAAGATAAATGCTTTGTTGGGCTTAGTCTTGAAAAAATATCTCATTAAACAGATCTATTTTTTTATAACTCGAGAATGGGTAGTCAAAACTCAATATTTTTCTTTTCAATAAAAACTGAAGTCATGTGGTTCTTAGCAAAAAGGATTCACAGCAAAATATACTATTCATGTATCAAACTCTTTAACCTATTCTACCGCCTCCTCTCTCCCTAGATAGAAAGCATGAAAAGCAAGAGCAATCAATAGTTTGTGTGAATGTCCAAAAACTCTTTACTACAAGCTTGTCAAAAATTACCTCATTCCTTTGTTGATATTAATATTTCATATTGAAATTCTTTTCGGTGCACGTGTACTTTTAGTTTCTACACTCTATAATAACTATGTTCGTTATGTCCAATTTTTTCACGTGACATTGTAACAAAATACAACAAACACATTGAATGAGGTTTAAATGCTTTTATTAATGTGTTCTTTGGCGCTTTTTACAATTTAAAAGTGTGTGTGTTAATGAGGACAAAGAAATGATAGAAATAAAAAAGTCATTCACTTTTTCTACTTCTCTAACACTACAAAACATTTCGTTAAGTCTTTTTTTTTTGTAGTTGGTTCCTATAAAAATGTTAATTGAGATAGATTATAAAGAAGAATACGAGATATTAAATTTTTTTTTTTTTTGTTATCTCAGTGTTGTATCAAAATTGTCCTATCTTTGTTTCTGGAAATTGGGATTTATTTCTATCTCTTTTTTTAAACACTTTACAATGTCAAACATTGAAATCCAAACTAGTCCCTGTCGGCTCCTTCTCATAGTGATTACTATCTTATCTTTTATCTTTGAACAAATTAATGGAAAGTA
Organism: Elysia marginata; assembly: GCA_019649035.1. Lineage (NCBI taxonomy): Eukaryota > Metazoa > Mollusca > Gastropoda > Plakobranchidae > Elysia > Elysia marginata. The sequence goes on along the minus strand of BMAT01009888.1, from coordinate 192,705 downwards.
TCACGACACATTAGGCTACTCTTGGCCACGCATTCTTTTTCCAGCCTCTCTAACTGATCGCACTCAGTCTTTGCGAAGCGTCAAAAAAGCACCATCAAAGACAATCTGGTCGGCAAAATAGACCCCTGAGAGCGAGTCAATTGCAGCCTCTCGAACCGTGCTTCAGTGAGCACTAGCTATCGCTCACTCATGCACGCCAGGTCTCCCCCCGGAGCCAGTCCGAGAGACGAGACTTTTCCTGGTCTCATGGGGTGCGTTTTAATCTCGTTTTCAGGGTCGAATGTCTTCTTAATAATAATAATCATTAGAGTTTCAGACTAGTCAGGCGAGGCAGGTAAAGGCTAAAAAAAAATAGCAGATCTTATCTCGTCACATCGTTTTCACTGGCTTATGAGTTTGTTTTACGGGTACATCGGTGTCGTCGTCATCGCCACCCCCTTCATCATCATCATCATCATCATCATCATCAGCAGCAGCAGCAGCAGCAGCAGCAGTAACAGCAGCAGCAAGAACGTTATTCTGATAAATTTTCAACCATACTTCTTGTTAGTTAATATCACCAATAACAGTACCAATCGTAAGATCGTCATCGACAGTTTCATCACCACTATAATCTGCTAAATGTTCGAGTTTTTACAATGACCATCGTTATTCTGATTTTCCTTTTGTTCTAATGTGATTGGAAATTCTCAAAGTTAGTATGTTCGCTGAAGACGAAAACTGGGTAGACAAAAAATCGTGTAAAGATTTATTAAGTTTTCAAGATCTGGCAAACAGAGTAACAGTTTTAATTGCTTTTCATGCTTATGGATATAACATTTGTGTGTTCAAGTAGACTCAAAAGTAAGATTTTCTGTGTTTCTCAAAACGCCTAGAGTTTCACTCATGCCATATCCATTTGGGTAGAGAATAGTTTCACCGCTATCAAAAGCCACGGTAACTCTTTTTGACCCAGACAACTATGGGCTAACCAAACATGGGCTGGAAGAGGGCAGTCAACCTTTCCTAACAATTAAAAAGAGCATCATCTATACATTTGTTTGATTGAAAAAAGGGTGCTTCCAAGAAATCACTAATGTCTCACTGGTTTTCTGAGACGAACACTTCACTTACCACTGTTGTAAAAGTTTATTACGTACAGTTGCTTTGTACCTTGTAAAATGGCAGCTTCACTTGATAAAAATACAATACTCAAATCACTTTTCTTCTGCTTATTACCACTCTATAAGCACAAATGAATTAGGAACTATGAATTAAAAAAAAATCTTAACATTGTTTTCGATTATCAGTATACGTAATATGAGATAGACAAAAGCTGTATACTTTTTAAAGTTGAAAATGTTTTAGTTTTAAAAAGTTAGAAAATGACTTTGAGAACGAACATCACAATATGATTTTAATTGTGACGATGATGATCACGATCATGAATTCAATAACACTACTACTACACATGATTGGACGTGATTTTCAAATTATTACCTTTACAATATTCCTTTTGAAGCTACAGTGTAGATAGATTTTGAAAACAACCTAAAGAGGACAAAAATAATACATTTACCAAAATATACTGAATTAACCCCCACCTTCTTTCTGACGCTATTAACAGGTTTCCCGGTTAAATCTGTTATGGTAAACGGATTATTTTTACACCAACTTCTAATCAACCGCTAACCAACCCAAAAAGATCGTGGTGATTTCTTAGTCAATCGCAAACAGACCGTTTGACATTAGATTACAAGGGCAGATGGTTGAAGTTGCAATACTATTCTCTCTCGTGCGGAGAATTTCCACTCGACCTCTTTTTCTCTTTCTGCTGGTCTTTATTGTTATTGACGACGATTTTTTATAGTTGAATAGAACTTTTTTCATCATTTTCTCAATGTTTTTCTTTATCTCAAAACACCATAGGCATTTGATTTTTACAAACTCAGAAAAAAAAGTTAGATTCCCGGTGGTGATATATCTAAAAATTCACTGCAGAAACAAAGTGTTATGCTATTTTTAGCAATAAATTCATTTGCAAAAAAAAAAAAGATGTTAACGATTTTATTAGATGGAAAGAGAAAGGGTCAACAAGATCATATAAGAATTGTTCAATAACTTTTCTATAAGCTCCCAACTTAACTAAAGGCATGGATATGAATGCTAGTGAGGAAAATTTGGATATAATCTATTTCACAGCAGGTCCCACATTGTAATAGGTACTAACAAAGAGAAATTTCATTATCCTTTTGAAAATTATGTAAAAGAATTAATTATTTACAGATTTGCTAAATTTTGTTGAGATGCATGTAGTTGTTTTTTGTTGTTGTTGCTCTTTGTCACTGAGAGATCAGAATAAATAAAATATATTTACTATGCCATTCAAGCAAGTTCAGGACCATAATTGTTTTGAAGATTTAAAAAAATACTAAGTGCACCTAAAGACAAACAGCGAAAATAATTTCAGAAACAAAGGAAAGGGTGAGCAAAATGTCAGGCAATGGTAGAACAATAAGATAAAAGAAATACATGCATTGGTTAAGCACTTCGGGGGGAGGGGAGGCAAGTGGAATAAACATGGCAGTCCAGGTAAGGAGAGCTGGGCCGGGCTTGGGTGGTGCGGGGGGAGGGGGTGACAACTGCGTATAGATTAGAATTGACCACTGTGGTAAAAAGGTGGTCGGCAATCCGGCTTAAATGCTTCATCCCTTCCGGTTGCCTGAGCAACAGGGCAATAAAAACCTGGACCTCTCCAGGCCACGTGGACTGTTACGTGATCAGATGTTGTCCTGCAGAACTCACGCCAATTGACATGCCTGGCTGACCGCTGCTCGCTGAGGACATTGTCTTAGGAGCTGATACCTCCCTTGAGGACTCAACAGTGATGCCGCTTCGGTTGTCCAGACCTCTCTCAATTTAAGTCAAAGAAAAGCAGGAACTTAGAGGAAAATCCATTTTTTTTTTCGAATTTATTCAATTGTCCACTAAATACTAAACCAATAGACAGTGCTCTTAAACAGTTAAGATATGTAATGAACTCAAATCTCAAGCACATACAATTCCAGGTTACCTGGATTGTGACATAGCTCTTCTCAGCCTTACAAAACTCTTCCCACCGACCTGTCTCTGCATGGTTGACTCCTCAGATTCCACAGAGTTTGTTCCAGGATAGGTGATTTCTATTCGGTTACGCCTAACCCAACATCATCCTCCAAACTTTAAACCCAACTTCTATTAAAATTTGTTAATCAGTGCTGAGGTCTTTAATAAAAATCACTTAAAATAAAGCTAAACATTTTTTTATTCAGTAAACTAATCAGACACATAATTGATCTATTGATAAGTTATGTAAATAAAAATTCAGACGCCTTTGTCTACTCTGCTTAAATGACAAACGCTTATGTACTTTGAGACAATGCCAGACGTTGACCTGTGGTCTTTTATTTTAAAGAAATACCACCGGGTTTTAAATAATCACGCACAAACGATAACCAGTAAGCCCGTTTGTCCACCAACCAAGCTCAACCATGCTCAATATAATAGACTGATCTGATAATATTATATCTAGTTTAATTTGACATCAAGGAGAGATGATCCTGCGATCTCAAAACAAACCGCCGTCATAAATAGAACCGTTAGTTGTAAGACGTGTCGCGTGCCATATTGTGACAGTGCACATCGACCTGGCCTCTTCACTGTCGGGGGGCGGGGACCAGCCCCGACGAGAGAGGACCTCCCTGGCTCAATGATCCATCTCCACCGGAGCGTAACGGCACGCCAGTTGTTGAGCACCTAGGCTCGCCTTCTGCCGCTTCTGAGGTCAATTTGGTTACAGGTAACGGGGCTCTCCTTCTACCCTCTTTCTGTCAGGTAACCTATTCACCCTCTCAACTCTCAATGGCTGTATAACGTTACCTTTCAATGTGTCTCTGTCTATGACTCTCTATTGTTTGATCCTCTACACTAGCTTTGCTTGTCTGGGGTATACTCAAAAAGAGTTGCAATCTCTTTTATCTATTGCTTTTCCAAAAATTATGCCTAAGACTTAACGCGACGGCGGGTCATGAAAGTCCAGCCTCCCAGATTACAAAGCAGCAAATAGTTCACCTAATGCTTCAGCTCGCTAATACAATTTACCTGCATCTCTATTTATCAACCTAAAACCCTATATATCTATCTACATGAAAATAACCTAAATACTACCATTTTTCGTCGTGACTATGTGTTTTATGCCGTAACATCGGTGGGCGGCTCTTCAGAGGACTCCATCCATCTATCTAGTCATTTATAAATAATTCCCTTTTTCTATCTAACTTATTAATTGATTGTATCAGGCAAAAATTATATCCTAAAAACAGACCATCCTTTAGTCGATTAAATAAAAATTATATGTACCGCTTTTAAATGTGAATTTCATGTTGTCTACTCATACCTCTAAAATCCTTTGAAGATATACGTTCCTCAACGACATCTAGGGGGGAAATTCATGAAGAGGACTAGACTATCGTATTTACTGAAAAAAATAGACTAATTTAAGTGGAAGCCTAACCATAGGCCTACGCCGAATTCATGATATTTTTCTAGTCTAAAATTTCGGCCTAAAATTACACGCCATCTGGTACATGTACTACTGAACTAGGAGTAGAATTAGGGCCTAAGTTCCTTTCCTACCTATAAAAAAATTAATGACGTTGAATTCTCATTGCTAAATTTAGAAGATTTCAGGTCAAAATAATATATTTTATCGAAGACTATGTTATTTTGTGGGTTTTCATTAAACACTAGAGACCTTTAGCACACGCACCGTGTCCCACTACGCGTACGTGAAAATCGGGAAAGCAGATTGAGAAACTATAAAAATAATGAAACCAGTTTCTAAAAATAGAACGTCTGTGGGTCTATTTTTAGAAACTGGTTTCATTATTTTTATAGTTTCTCAATCTGCTTTCCCGATTTTCACGTACGCGTAGTGAGACACGGTGCGTGTGCTAAAGGTCTCTTTTTATAAATTAAAGACAAGTTTAGATTTTTGTAGAAAAAGACATCACGTGTCTAAAATTAAAAGTTTGATGGGTTTTCATTCTTACATTACAGACTTTAAGCAGCAACGCGTGAGTATGACGCGAACGTCTGTGGGTCTATTTTTAGAAACTGGTTTCATTATTTTTATAGTTTCTCAATCTGCTTTCCCGATTTTCACGTACGCGTAGTGAGACACGGTGCGTGTGCTAAAGGTCTCTATTATCAACTTTTGCATTATATGCCTAGCTTTTTCTCTAGGATATCAATTTAGCCTCCTGGAAATCTCGCATTTTTTTTTCGAAGTAGTTAGTCTAGGCCAAATATTCTCCATGTATAGCGACTAGCCTAGTAAAAAAATGAACACCAGCTACGATATTTTTAGTCCAAGGTCCATGAATTTCCTATGAATCAGTCTCCTAAGGTCAGAAAATTTATTATGTTCCTAGCACAAGATCAGGTCTAGTTGAGACACCTCCTTCT